>APFE030958025.1:0-11375 GCA_000404065.3 Pinus taeda
ATTGATCCCAAGGTGACCCTCCTTGCCCTACCAGGTTGGTTTGAGCAAGAGTTTTTGGAACATTCTGTTGCACGTTACGGTCTCCTTCGATGGTCTTCCTAGGGAAGGATTTGTTCTTAAATTGGTTCTTAGGTGGAAAATTAGACCTATACCCTTACTTTCTTTCTAATGCGGTCATTCTATTCATAAGAATCTTTTGACCTTATGTGATTTCAGTGGTAAACTTTTCTATCTTTTAGGAAAAAGCTTGAATGATAGGGTCAATTTGAGAGCTTGGCTTTGCCTTAGGTTCAATTCTAACTGTGTGGTAATTGAACATGTTAATTGGTGCAACATTCACATTTTGTTCAACTTCGACCACTATCTTCTTGGCGTCGGCTAGGGTATTGGGGTTTTTGTCCTTGAGGACATAAGTTAAATGTCCTCGACAAGCCTTGTTATACCTATCAAGGATGATAGTTTCAAAGGGTTTAAACCTATTATGAATTGCCCTAAGAAGGCTATCAAACCTTTGAGTGAACTCTTTGACATTCTCTTTGTTTTTTTTTGCTATAGATGAGAATCTATCAAGGGCCATGCTTCCATCTAGCTCTATTGCCAACCTTTTTTCGAATGTATCGTGGATTGTATCCCAATCAGTGATGCTTCCTTGGGGTAGGCTAATATTTGAGTCCCTAGCATCAGTATCAAGTGAGAGGGCAAAGAGCATCATGATAATATCCTCATGCTCAATATGCCTAGAACCCACTGCGCAATAGAAATTGTGAACATGTCTCTCAGTGGTGGTGACATTGGTGCCATTGAACATGAGTATCCACTCATGATATTTATCAGACAAAGGATGAGGGACATCAGGGTGGTTACTGAAGTCTAAAGGCCTAAAGGCAATGACATTCCAAGGTCTATCCATGGATATAGTAGGATTGGGATTAGTGCCAAAGAGTTGTCTAGCTATAGGGGTAGTTGGTTTGATAGGGGAAGTGCCAATGTTAACGACTCTTGTAGCAGTGTTCCTTGTCCTTAGAGCTATGATTCTTTGAGGAGGACCTTTCGGGGATTTAGAATGGGTTGGTTTAGGAGCCGCCAAAAGAGGATCTATCTTCTCGTTAGATATTTTCCCTCTACGAATGAAAGAAGCTAAACGCTTCAAGCTATGGGAATGTAGACTTGCTTCCTCTCTGGCAATGACGCCAAAAATGTTACCGCAAAATCTAGCAGGCCTTGTAGAGGGGTATTGTGCAAGGCAAACTGTAATAACCCCAGTCATCTTGCAAGTAGGTAGAAGTTGTGTTGATGGTCTTAGTCATGGTACATTCAGTCGATCACCTTGCATTTGGAAGAATCATTGTAATTATTTGGTTGTCATTGTATACATATGGAAGAGTTAATATACGTGCCTATCCATATATGTATGTATGAACATGCTTAAACGCTTAGTTATTAATTGGAAACAAGGTAAATACATATAAGTCATGTACATGGTTTTTGTAAACCCTATATGGCTATATCAAGAAAATGTATGTATTTGGTTACTTTATACTTCACAAGTGACTAATGTGAACAATGAATGTAGTTGGTTATTTTAAATTATATATAGCCAAGGTAAACTTCAAGAAAATAACTACACTTGGCCTTTGAAGACTCCATTTCCCTCAAGTTTTTTTTCGTGGTTTTTGTTTTTGATGCGAGACAGTTGGGGCTAACTAGGGAGGGAACCCTAACTAATAAATAAAGGGGATTCAAATGGAGAAAAAAAGGAGATAGGGGAGTGAGGAGAGGAGTAGAAAAAAAAACGGTGGAGGAAGAGAAGGTATAGGAGGAGAACTGGTGCCAGGAGCACAGGAGGAAAAAGATGCATTAGCGGGGTTAGGCGTATTGTGACACCAAGCAAAAAAGGGTGAGCCAACTTCTCTGTGAGGGCCTAGTGCAGAAGGTTGGAGGCATACTCAAAATCTGAAGCCATCTCATTGCGGGAGAAAGGGCGAGTTTCTTCCCTAGATTTTGATGGTTGAATCTCCTGGAACTATGATTGAGTTTTTAAAGAAGAAAAAGTGACGAGTTCAAGGAGTTTAGTAGCACAAGTTTATTGATTCCAAGCTTAAGGTTATTTCTGGTGGTGGCTCGATTTATATAGCAAACTAAGGGCCGAAATTTTGTGTTGAAGTGTCTGCTTACATCTGGTGTTTAGCCATGTATGCTAGTGGCCCGATTTGCTTGTAGGAAGGCAATTTAAATCTCCAATCAAGGCTAATCTTCATATTCCATTGTCGGTCGAAGTATTTTCACCTCCCTGGGTTGCATAATGGTTGATAGACAGGATATACACTTTGCTAGAACCTCACCTCTCTCAATTTAGAGTTGGTTTTTGCTGTTGGACGTTACAGAGGCTTGTAACAAGGCATTTCTCTTATGAGTCTCTGGGAATACAGTGGAGCTGCTATCTAATACCAGGTTCCATCTTTCCTCTCTGTTCTTTTATATTCAAGTTTTATATGAGTAGGAACTATAATATGGGTGACATCTCCAAATACGAATATGTATGATTGTTCTAGGTCTACAATAGAATTCATTTATATTTCACATGAATATATGGAAGCATTGAGCATAAAATTTGAAACCCTGAGAGCTTATTTCGATGGTTAGGGTTCACGATGTTCATTATGAAGTCAAACCTCTGAAAAAAATGGGGTACCTACAACATTGTACAGTCAAACTGTTCGACATAACCTTCCACTGAGAAAATTAACAATAAAACTCAAGACAATTCCCAAGACCGTGGAATCTCCAGGGAGGGATTTTATAGTTAGGACATATTCAACTCAACAAGATTTGCAATGCCTACTTGCAATGGTGTAGGTGGCTTGGTTGGGCAAACCACGTGTTTTCTTAACTTAAGAAACCACTTGTTGCGATTCTAAACTAGTTGTGTGTGCATCTAAATCAATTGTCATTGCATTGATGTTGTTCCCTGTTGGAACTATCCTTGAGACACAGTACTGTAGGGACAGACAACTGTATAGCCTTTTCATTGTAGTAGCTAGGATATCAGGCTTTGATTTCAACGAGACAACTTGACTGACTTTTGTGATTTCATCTATGGAAGTGAATGCCCAGGTACTGCTTCCTGAACCAGGGTTGGTTAATTTATGATCAATGGATAAGTAGATTTGGAATTGATTGAGGGTGGAGGCCTTACCTTTGGAACCCCTCATTGGCTAAAGGGTGAAGGCCATTGACTGCCCTGGATTAGCCTTCCTCGATGAGGGGGTTAGTAGGCTTCGGATTCCCTATGCAGGGTGGAGATTGGGCTAGATCTCTGGACTTCCTATACTTGAACATTGTTATGCCAGAAGGATGGAGATTGGGTTAGATCTTTGGATCCCCTGTACCAGAACACTGTTATGCCAGAAGGGTGGAGATTGGGTTAGATCTCTGGACTCCTTGTACCTGAACACTGTTATGCTAGAAGGGTGGAGATCGGGTTGGATCTCTAGACTCCTTGTACCTGTGTTATAAAATTATATATTACGGAGCAATGGAACACATAAAATATTGCAAAAATATAAACACAGAAAACGCATAAAGCAAGAGAGACACAGATATACGTGGTTCACCCAGTTTGGGCTACGTCCACCCCAAACAGCCAGTCCTTCCTTTCTATTATCCAACAAAATGAAGAGACACAACCTACAGCAAATCCGTTGTAATATCCTTTGTTTTCTCTCACAGTCTCGCCTCTCTATTTCTTTCTCACAAAATACACATCTATTACACAGCCTCGAATACAAAATGCCC
The DNA here is from genome assembly GCA_000404065.3 of Pinus taeda. Lineage (NCBI taxonomy): Eukaryota > Viridiplantae > Streptophyta > Pinopsida > Pinales > Pinaceae > Pinus > Pinus taeda. The sequence goes on from APFE030958025.1 coordinate 3,796, forward strand.
TCATACAAAAGAGAGGGGTTGCCTTCTAGGGCAAAAAACCCTAAACTAAACATAAGTTCTACCGTCGGATCATCCACCTAATGAATGGCCCAGATTGACTAGAAGTTACTATACTTTTACAAGGAAATTTACATCTGTTTTTAGCTTCGGGGGCGCTGCCCCCGAGCCCCTACCAGGGGACCGCTGGCCCTCGGACCCCCCAGCCTGGGGGGATCGGCCCGCCCAAACCCCCCGGGGGACAAATCCCCCCCGCGTGGATGGGTGTACAAACTTCCTAGGGTATACATCCGGTTGAAACAAAGACCTCTGAACAATCATGCTCCACACACAACAACCTGAACACTGTTATGTCAAAATGGTGGAGATCGAGTTGGATCTCTGGACTTTGTGTACCTGAACACTCTTATCCTAGAAGGGTGGGGATTAGGTTAGGTCTCTGGATTCCCTGTACCTGAACACTGTTATGCCAGAAGGATGGAGATCGGGTTAGATCTCTAGACTCCTTGTACCTGAACACTATTATGCCGGAAGGGTGGAGATCGAGTTAGATCTTTGCACTCCTTCTACTTGAACAGTGTTATATGCCAGAAGGGTGGAGATGGAGTTAGATCCCTGGACTCCTTGTATCTGAACAATGATATGCCAAAAGGGTGATTGGGTTAGATCTCTGGACTCCCTATATCATAACACTGTTATGCCCGAAGGGTGGAGATCAAGATGGATCTCTAGACTCCCTATACCTGAACACTCTTATGCCAGGAGGGTGGAGATTGGGTTAGATCTCTGGACTCCTTGTACCTGAACACTATTATGTCAGAATGGTGGAGATCAGGTTGGATCTCTGGACTCCGTGTACCTGAACACTGTTATGCCAGAAGGGTGGAGATCGGGTTCAATCTCTGGACTCCCTGTACTTGAACATTGTTATGCCAGAAGGGTGGAGGTCAGATTAGACCTTTGGACTCCCGGTACCTGAACACGACTTTGCCAGAAGGGTGGAGGTTAGATTAGATCTCTGGAATCGTTGAATGTTGGCCATTGGGATAGTCTTCATGAGCTCGGGGGCGACAACTGCAATAGCAGCCTGTCAATGGTTGGGAGGAGAATTGTCGGCTATGTTCCAGTGCCCATACTAAATTCCACAATACGGACTGATGCATCAACTATGATAACCAAACATGCCTGGACTGTTTTCTAGTTTGAGTATGCATGGTAGGTTGATATGGACTAATAGCACAATGAGTGTTAAATACATCCTACCATTTCAAAGGACAATACACTCTCACCAATGATTATACCATACATACCATGGCTAGATAGTATACAAGCCTCTATTGTTGCACTGAAATGCGTTCAGTGGAGTTCAGATATTAGCTACTGTATCAAATCAGTCATATGTACAGTAGGATAGCTTACTTATGGTTGAGTATTGTGTTTATTGAGAATGTTTTAATTAGTGCCTCTGTTACATTCTCTTTCCATTGTAGTAATCCTTATTGACCCTATTAAGCTTGGGGCTAACTCCCTCCCATGCTTGGATTTCTTTTATATTAAACCCTGTCTCTATTGAGCTTATTGCTCTCAATTAGTAAATTGCAAAATATGCAAGTGTCAGTGAAATGCACAAATGCCAATTACTCTGAAATTCTACTTGGGGCAATATTCACCTCAATTCCTTCTTGGGAAAAGGAATCTTCCATGTTTCCCCAGAGCAGGGTGGAATTCATTACTTCAATTTGTCCAATAATGAAGTATGTCTATCCCTGAGCTGATGACAAAAATAACAAGAGGCAGTAATGCATCCACACAAACTTTTATACCACCCCTTGATGATTCAACCATTGCAATAATTGCTGAAATGTGATTCTCAAAGGGGAAGGGTAGAAGAAGCCCCAAGGAATGTACACCCAAATCAGGTTGCGCCGGCAATGGAACAGAAGATCCCTTGTAGGAAGATGATGAACTTTCTGGAGCACTGGCTTTTTGATGAAATACAGAATCTTTAGCTAAGTAAGAAGATGGTGACCAGCCAAAAAGGATATTGACCAAAAGGAGGAGCTGGCACAAGCTTCTTCTATTGCTGAGAATTCCTCCACTTGCACTAAGTTGCTCCATGTTCCTTGAAGGATTTTCTAGATAGGGAAGAGCTAAGGTTATATCATTTCTCGCAAAGCATCTGAGACATTGTTGTTTGGATCCTAGATAGGATAATACCATCACACGCTTTGGCTTTAATTTTTACAGGAAGACAATGCAGCTTGTGAAGTTGCTTCCAACAATGGTCTTGTTAGTGCTTTCCAACAGGCAAAAAAATAAAAAAAAATGCTTACCCCATTCTTGTAACCATAACCCGAGATTAGGGTGATTTGGTGACCACCCTCCTTGAATTAGATTGGGTATAGTATTGGGGCGTGTTACAAGTGGTATCAAGGTTCCAACACTGGACATCGGGGTGCAAATGAGTTTTTAGGGCTATATGCCAAGTGATGGATTTGGTTGTTGCCTGACTATGTATGGTTGTGATTTGTATATGCAGAGACAATATGTTGATATGGATTATGTTGAATAATATTATTATATATGAACTAACCTTCTAGAGAGATCTATTTGCTATCACTAGATTCCATATCAGAAACTTAGAAGGGGCTATTTTCACCAGCATATGAGGGCACACAGGTTGGTAACAGCTAAAATATATTACATAGGATTGGCATGTTGGCAAGAAGAGGAACATATCACCCAATTCCAGTGACTCCTTTATCCTTGTAAACATGCACATGATTATTAGTTGTTGTGGGTGCCTGATCCAAATGGTATAACCAACAGCCACAGACTCTAACCCAGTTTAAGGAGGAATGTTTGATTCTTGTTCTGTTTATCATTATTAGGGGAAGCGTTCTTGGCTTTGACACAAAAGAATGTTGTTAGAATGCTGCCTTGGTGGATCAAGGCCTGTTGCCAAGTCTGGAAATAAAGCTGAAGAATACAGCCACAGTAATGAAGCTAGGAAATTGTACCTAACCCATATTTTTTATTCTTACTGTCCTGATGCTAAGTCTGAATGCACCAGAGACTATTTTTGTGAGGAGCCAATTTTTTTTTACCCTCTGATGCTTTGGCCTTTTAGTGTCTGGAAGTCTTGAATGAATGATTCTATGCTGGAATTGGTTGGCAAATATGGTGCAGCAGGCAGGATTTGCTAGAGGAGCTTGTATTTCACATTAATTATCTCGGAATAGCTGAACATGCTTCTCCAAGTAATTAACTCAAGTAGTGTGCCACATTTATGCTAAGAACCTATTCCACAAATTTTTAAGCAACAACATAAGTAGTGTGCCTTCCTAGTCCAACTAACTCCAACTGTCAACAAAATAGATAACGGGGGCTATGAGACAATTCATTCTCATGAGATCGCTCCCGCTGGTTGATCCCTCTAATAGCCAGAGTCAAACATTCTCTGAGCAGCAAGTAACTACCATGGTATCACAGAAATATATCATTGAGTTTGACCAGTCCCAGTATTGAAGTCAGTAATTAAGAGAATATCCCCTTCTGCAAAGAACTTTATGAGTTTTGGATGCAAGTCCACAGAGAGATTGACTCCATTTATTGTCAAGGCATAAGAATAATACCAGATGAAAGTAGCAAGCTGCAACCTGCAACATAAAGTTGATTCAAGGGAGGGTTTCTCTTAACAGATACCCAAAAGAATTTACCATAATATTGAGTCCCATAATTCATATCAAGGGCAATAGGCTATCCTGGAATAGACAAGAAATCCCACCTGAACCTTTAATTCCATGACAGAATGGCAGTCTATGTATTGACAACCATAAATAGCATCTCAAGGGGGAAGTTTCTTTTGTTTCATAAATCTCAATGAAAAAAAATGATGGCATTCCGTTGTATAACATCATCAAATGACCATGGGGAGAAAACTAGTGAACTACTGCAGCCAGAATTGATAAAGTATACTGAAACCCCATTGCTCAGAGTCTATTTGGGGCAATGTTAACAGGAAGTCATGATGAACTATTTTGGTTGCTGTGGGGTACCTTAGAACTGGACTAGCTACTAAATTGTATGTCATACATTGTTTTGTTGGGTACTTGATTATTAGATTGCAAATATTACACCAGGAATCTTAAGGATTCACCAGCCTTACCTCTGTGCACAGTTTTATGTATCTAAGATTATTTTACTCAAAAGCATTTCATGGCATCTTGAGAAATTCTAGTTATGCCATGCTGAATAGTTGCTAAAATTCTCATTGATCTTCTTTGCCGTAAACTTTAACTTGTCCTCATCACGACTTTTCATGTCTGCAACAAATCTGTGGTGATTCCATCCATGAAAACTGCGTGAAGCAGCTTTAAGCAACTGATCTAAAAGCTGGAACTCGTGATCTAAAGAGGAATAGCCCACGTTTATCATCCATTTGCGGTGGTGCCATGCACCATATGACATATGGTTTCTTATCAAAGCTCTCTCAACCTACTGCCACTCTGAACTTTTCAAGAGGTATTCTTTTTGTTAGCATGTTCATGAACATGTTAAATCTATGGGATTACTTTTTCCAACTTTAAATGTTTTGCGTGTTTACTAATTTACTAGAGGCAAGACACATACAAATAGAGGTAATAAGGAAAATCGGTATTGCTATGTTCACAGATCTTAGGTAAGGCCTTAATGGACCCTAACTTGAAGAAATAAGGCAAGTTATTTCAATTACGCTAAACGATCAGTTGGGCCAGACTCCTGTTGAGGGCTGCGTTGTTATTGCATTCTAGAAACAACTTTCTTTGGAGTTTTTCTTCTCCAATTGAATTGTTGCTGGTTCTATTTTAATATAGTTATGCAAGATCACCACAAGACATTTTGAGTTGCTAGTTCTAATCTCAAGGATATCTGCAAAAAGCCCAAGAACATTTAGGTGGATGACTCCATACTGGTCTTGTTACAGGTTCAAGGATATATGCAAAGAACTCAAGACTTTGTCGGTGGAGGAATCAATGCTACTCTCGATTGGCTTATTGATCTATGCATTTTTTTTTTCTATCTCTGAAATGTTCAGAGTGATAATGATTGATTCCCCTGTTCAATTTTATATGTAGGTAATGTATCAGTTGAAATCAAGGAGAAACATGTAACTAAGTGTTTGAGCCCCATGTTAAAATATTCCAGAAAAAAATTATATTTCACAACAATCCAAAAACTAAATCAAGTCTTTTTCACTACTGAGGCAGCACCTCTAACACGTCAGATGGTGGAAATAGTGCAGGCAATCATGGTGTGGGTGCATGTGCAATTTCTCTTATTCTTTCAGGACCTGGAAAGAATGGCGTCCCTGACCTCCATTATAACCTTGTGGATTCTCTGGTATGGAATTGATCTTTGGAACATAACTACCTTCTTGAAAGATGGAAAACTTCATAGAAATCTGATCGGTGACCAAATTGCTCTGGAAATTTATTATTGAATCATTTACATACTCCACATTTGTAAGTGGCTGTTTCAAACCTCTGAAACCACGTTGAGAAATCGGGTACTCTAAGCTATGGGCTTCACCAGCCCCCTTTTTTTCCAAACAAAATGTAATGACCCCAGTCATGTAACGACCAGGTCAAATGCTGGCATGGATTGCAAAGTTTAAGGGAAGGGAATGTAAACCCAGCTATGAACGTGCAACAACTGCTGTAGATTTTGTTGAGGACAACTAATCGTATGGTCTGAAATTCCTGGCTGTTGTATTAGCAAGATAATGGCAAGAGTCGATTATTAACAGAATTGACATCAACCCTACACAACCTCTACATCAGACCACTAAAAATCTGCTTGGGATAAAGATATGCCAAGCTATGATTAAGTGTGCAACTTAGGCTATTGCTGGCAATGGCTCTTTTGTTTTAGCCATATATTATATCATCTTGTGATTTGTACACACAACTATGGTTGGCCATTGACACATTTTAGGGTTTCAGATAAGTATTTGTATCTATTGTTTCTCTTTGCTTGTTTTCTTTTTGTAAGTTTCGTTGTTGGTTCCTATTTGGTGTAAAACCGATGTATGCTTTGTTTAAAGCATTTATCTTACGTGGTTGTTTAAAGCATTAGGCATTTGCAGTAGATTTATGTGAATGTATTGATGAAATTATTCTACACAATACTTGTTTCAATGATCTGTGTCTAGGGATTCAATTCTGTATAAAGAATTGTTGCCTCTACCTTGTACGGCTTACTCCAGCGCTTCCTCTATGGCCAATGCCTCTGCTGCTTACTCTGGTGCCTCCTCTAGGGCCAATTCCCAACTGTAGCTCCGGCTGCCTATGCCTATCCAGCTCTATCTGCGTTCATGTATTCCACCGACCATAACTGACTGCTGCCAACGATTATGATAGCAGAAAAGTGAATGAGAGATGATGAAATTAATACCTCAATTAGAGGGATTGTGTTCTTAATTTAGAGAATATATATGTGAGAGAATTATGTTCTTAATTTAGAGAATATATATGTGAGAGAATTAATATTTGGTGGTATAATGTAAAAAATAATCACCAAAAGTTTGCGAATATCTTCCCAGAAAATTAGATTGCTCTGCTTCAACTACTTACAAATACCAGACCTTGTAGACTGATCTTTCTCCACCACGAAGCATCCATTTAAGTTGAGGAATTTAAGGTTTATGAGACTTGAAAGTGTCCAATTCCTGGCAGTTTCATTCTTGCTAATGTTTATGGCAAGGCAATATTTTGTGAAATGTCAATAGTTTGGAACCAAGGGTAAACACATTCAACCATCAGATGCTTTCTTCAATGTGAGATCTCTTAAAACACCCACCGATTCTTTCGAAAACTAAAGCTAGCTATTGGACAACCGTCCATTGTCAAAGTTGTGTGATGTTTTCGCTGGAATTAGGGATCAAACACAACACTCTAGCTAAGAAGTGCAATGTCTGAGTTTTCATTAAATAAATTTCTCACCAGCAATATCGCAGTGAAGTTTTCATTAAATAAATTTCTCACCAGCAATATCGCAGTGATGCAGTACAGGTGTTGTGGGAGGGAGATTCAGGTATTTTCGATTACCATAACACGCTATCATGGTTTTGGGGGAAAAATTAATTAAATTGCTATCATGGTTTTGGGGGAAAAATTAATTAAACTGCTATCATGGTTTTGGGGGAAAAGGTTAATTAAACTGCTATCACGGGGAAAGAAGTTAATTAAACTGGTATCATGGTTTTTGGGGGGAAAATATCAATTCAACTCGCGGTTAGGATGAGAGTGCATTGGTTTTTGGGCGTTGTTCTTTCATAAAATTGGGAGTTATTAAATTTTTTTAATGCATTGGTTTTCAATTTTTCGAAGTTGTGTGAGTATTCAATTAAATTAAATTGGGAGTTATTATTAAATTTTGTTAATGCATTGGCTTTCAATTTTTCAAAGTTGTGTGAGTATTCAATTAAATTAACTCAAAATTTAATATATTAATGAAATTATTTGATGAAATTATTTGAGTACTCGTTTTTATTTTTATTTTCAAAGTTAATTTAATTGTTGGAGTGTTATTTTTAAGTTTTT
>APFE030958030.1:6421-21949 GCA_000404065.3 Pinus taeda
ACACAAGTTTTTTCAAATGATATGACTTGATTCCAGCAAAGCCAAGAAGGGAACAAGACCAGCTCCTCCATCAGTGTTATGGCATGCCTAACGGGATGCAAAACTGATGTTGATGAGACACCTACATATGCATATGCAAAGAGCTTTTGATCACCGATGGAGGGCTCAAGACCGACACTAACACCCGGTTTGGGTTCCTTTGGTTCAGAGTCCCCCTCTTGATTTCCTTTAGATTCTCTATCTCCTATGGGATGCTACTGGTTCCACTCTCTGATTTTCTGGGTTTTCCTTTCCGTAGGCATAATCTCAGGGTTTGAAATTCCCAGGTCTCCACATTTGTTGCAGGGGACATGGGTGGATGGGACCTTCAATTCATGTCTGCCCTTCTCCTTACTGTTATACCCACCCTTCCCAGCCATGGATTCTCGGGGTTCTTCTCTGTCCCAAACTACCTTAACTCTATAATTGAATCTGAGGTGATGCAGATTATCCCTATTTAACTTTATGCCTACACTATGCTTCGTGTAAATTATTTTTTCCAAGGGAGGGGGATGAAATTTAACATACCCGTCGACCTGGTTGTGCTATTCTATCTTGTACAACTGTCGTTGGCCATCGATGCGTTCTTGCTCGCCACCTTCCTTTTTCCACGTCCACATGAAAAATGCATGGTTTCCCTCATACTTTGTTCTTTTAATATTTCTCTTTCTTAAACCTACCTCCAGCTGTATTCGTTTCCGTCCATCCTTGGCTCGCTTTCTAGCCCACTTTCCTTGGGATGTTGCCCAAATGTCTTGTCCTCCATGCTTCATTAATGTTTATCTTCTCCCTGCTTCTCTTGCCGTCCATTTGTTGACTCTGCATTGCCATCTGGCTTTCCTTTGTTGTCCCTTCTCGGTCCTGCTGTCCCGTTCTCCCTTCGCCCACCTATTTCCATTTCTACCCCCACGCTTTTGGGGTCAGTCCTTTCTCTTTCCTCTTTCACAATCCATGTCCACTCTGTCCTTTCTTCTGTTCTGTGCTGTTCCGTGGGTGATCTATGTTGATCTGCCTGCACCTGCCTTCGTCCTTCTACCCTCCCATCAACGTCACCCGTATTCTCTAGCTCTCGCTTATCTGCTTCGACTGCGTGTTTCATTTGGTTCATTTCCTCATTTTGGCTAAGCTCTGCTTCTCCCGTGTCTAACTTTTGCTCTCTATTTCGGCATCCTTAGATCACGAGGAGGTCCACCGGGGCATTTCCTTTCCTTTTCACATGGGATGAGATGGTATATGCCAGTTGCTGAAGTTGATTTTCCATGTCTGTTATTACCCACGCCATCCTCCAACTTTTGCTTAATTTTTCAGTGGTTATTCCTTGCTGTAGTTGTTTTATGGTTTCTATGACCAACATGGAGTCCCCTTCTATCTGCAATCTTTGGTACCCTTCTCGTATTGCTATCTCCAGTCCCCTATTTAGTGCGTGATATTTTGCTGCATTGTTTGTGGCAATGCCACAGTCCATTGCATATGCCCTTTTGATCTTTCCTTCCTTGTCTCTGAATATCCCTCCAATACCAGCCTCCCCTGGGTTGCCTTTGGCTGCCCCGTCGAAGTTTAGTTTTATAAATCCTTGGAGGGGATTCCTGTAACTTTCTTCTGCTCTTACCTTTTCTGCATCATGTACCTTCCGTATGCTACTTGAGTTTTTTGCTTTATTTTCTAGTCGGTTCATAATATTGGTTTCTGTTCCTTCTGTCTTCCAATCTTCCTCTGTACAGTTTCCCAGAATGATTGTTTCCCCTATGTTTCTCATAATTTGGTTTCAGATTTCCCCTATGTCATTTTTTTCTGTTCTAAATATTACCCTGTTTCGGGCTTTCCAAAGGTTCCACAGGAGGAACCCGATTGATAGGTTCCAAGCATGGTTGAGGATTATGTTACGGTACAACTTACTGCTCCACAACTCTATTGTTATTTTTAAGGGTCTCTAACTTTCTTTCTGTAATCCCAAAAAGTTGTTGGTGATTTTTCCACAGGATGTTACTTACATTGCAGGAGTTTGCGACATGCTCCATGGTTTCTTCTTGATTTTGGCATAGCGCATAGCGTGAGGGCCTATGCGTCCCTTTCCATCTTAATTGATCCCAAGTCAAGGCTCGTCCATGTAGCAATGTCCAGGTAAAAAACACCACTTTTGGCCAGGTCTTTAACTACCAGATTCTTTTCCATTTTTTTGTGTCTGCATTTCCAGCTCCTCCTGTTTTCATATGGTGGCCTTATTATATTGTAAACATGCCTTTAATGTGTTTGCCCCATCTTATTATATGTGGTCCTTCTTTAATAGCTATTTTCCTGGTTGCCAATTCTTTGTGATAAGTAGTCCATTGATCAGTTTATGGGGCTTCAGGCCAATCACTCTTGATCTTCCATTTTCACCAATAACTGTTTTGGTCACCTACCCAATAGTTTCTTACTACGTCTTCCACTACTTGGGTTGTGTACTATTGTATTTTGTGTAGCTGGGGTTCTTGACTAAGGGTACCTCTTTGTTGCCCACCCTTCCTGCCAAAAATCTGCTTTGTCTCCCTCACGAATTTCCTAGAAGCTGTTGTCTCTTATCAGAGCTCTATTCGTATTGGTCAGGTTCCAAATCGCTGAGCCTTTCTTTTTTGACAAGGTTCGGAGTTTACCTTCCGGTGTCCGTGCTATCTCATATTTTCGTTCCCACAACATTTTCCATAAGTCATTCCCTCCTTAAATCCATCTCCACCATAATTTTTCCCCCATGACTTGGTTTAAAATATAAGGGTCTTTGAGTCCTAGGCCTCCCTCTGATACGACCTGCTTAACCATGTCCATGAGAGTAATGCCCATTTTTTTGATTTGTTTGCCCCTTGCCATAGAAATTTTTTAAAGATTTGCACCATTTTCTGACATATGGTCTTAGGGATTGCTTGACTTGCCATCTGATAGACTGGCATAGCTTGAAGGATTGATTTCAGGAGTATGAGATGACTCAGTGTATTGAGTGTTCTGAATGTCCAATTGTCCATTCTTTTTTGAATTTTCCTTATCAAACCGTGCCAATTCTCTACTTTGTACTGCTGATCACTCAGTTGTACTCCTAAGTATTTTGTTGGGAGCTTCCCAATTTTGAACCCCAATGTTCTTGCGAGGAAGGCTTGGCTCAGTCTTGGCGTGTTGAAGAAGAAGATTTCTATTTTCTCTTTATTCACCTCTATTCTTGAAGCTTTTGTAAATTCTGATAATATTTCCCCTAGTTTTTTTGCTTCCTTGAGGTTTGCTTAGCTATACATCATTACATCATCCAAAAATTGTTGATGTGTGATAGTTAAGTCTTCCCCCCATAATCTTAGCCCTTTGAATTCTTCTATGCTTACTCTGGTGTTGATTAAGTGACCTAAAACATCCGCTGCTAAAATGAACAGGAACGGTGAGAGAGGGTCTCCCTGTCTTAGGCCACGGGAAGGCTTAAAGGCGTCAGTAGGGGTCCCGTTAAGCAGGATTGACATACTAGGTGTGGATATCATGGAAATTATCCATGCTATCCATCTACCATCAAATTCGTAGGCTTGAAGGATTTCTTGTAGATATTACCAACCGAGTTTATCATATGCCTTTGCTAAGTCAAGTTTGACCATCATTCCTTTATTCCCAGTTTTCTTTAGGGAGTGGATCACCTCTTGCACAACTACAATCCCATCCACAATCTGTCTACCTTTCACAAACCCTATTTGTTCTTTTGCTATCAAGTCTAGTAGTAGGGGTCGTAATCTTTTTACCATTATAGTGGCCAGAATTTTATAGATTACATTGTAGAGAGCTATTGGTCTAAAGCTATGGGATTCTTAAGCCTGATCTACTTTTGGTATTAATGCTATAAAGGTAGCATTCCATGCAGGGTGCATTCTTTTATGGCTTCTTGATTCTTCTACTGCATTAACAATATCTTTTTTCATGAACCTCCATGTTGCTTGAAAGAATTCTGCTGTAAAGCCATCCGGGCCAAGAGCTTTATTTTTAGCCATTGACTTGACTACTTCCTCAACCTCCTTCTCAGTAATTACCTGTAGAAGCGCTAGGTTTTGATCCCTGTTTACCTTTTTTTGGATATATTGTTTTATCTTTGCTATCTCCTCTTCTCTGTTGCTTTGCGGCTCTGTCAGTATGCCCTTGAAATGTTGGATTAGGAGATTTTCCATTTCCTCTTTCTGGGTTACCCTGTTACCTTGTTTATTTTTGAGGGAGAAAATTCGGTTTTGCTGCCTGTGTTGCTGCATTGATCGACGAAAGAATTTTGTATTCCATTCTCTCTCTTTTAACCATTGAACTCTTGACTTTTGGCGCCAAAGGATTTCCTCCTGCTTTCTTCTTTCCTCCAGTCTGATTAGCACCTCTCTTTCTTCTGTTGCACTCTCCTCTGTTCTTCCTTCTTCTATGATTTTTTGTTGTATCCTTTTCATGGCTATTTGGAGTTTTTCCTTGTCTTTATGGATGTTGCCAAATTCTTCTTTGTTCCAAGTCTTAATTTTTCTTTTCAGCTCCTTGAGTCTCAATTGGTGTGTGTGCATCTTATTCTTACCTTGTATTTCTCCTTCACTATTCTGCCACCAGGTTTCCAGCTTGTCTATGAGTGTTGGATCTCTTAGCCAAAAGGCTTCAAACTTGAAAGGCTTGTGCTGGTTTTTATTGTTCATGGAAATTTCAAGTTTTATTGGTCAGTGATCTGATCCTTGGCATTGTAAGATCGTTGCTTCGTAGAATATATCTTTCCCAAGGAAGTGTTCTGTGGCTAAGAACCTGTCCAATCTGGAGGCTATCTGCCTACTGCCTCCTCTTCTATTTTTCCATGTGTATTTTCCATTGATAGTATTTATATCAATCAATTGGAGGGTTGTTTGGGTTTACCTAAATCTCTCCATATCTGCATCCTCCCATTATAGTCCTCCTTTCTTTTCCGTTGTGGTTGTTATCATATTAAAATCGTCTGCTATCACCCATAGTTTTTCTGTGTGCAGGTTGCCCATTCAACACAACTGTGTTAGGAAGGCCTCTCTCTCAATTGGTATATGAGGCCCATACACCGCTGATACAAGGAACCAATATTTATGTCCTACCATTCTGAATCTCCCTGATAGAATCCTTCGCATTCCTATCCATAGATCAACCATTACTTATGTTAGATTCCACAATATTGTTACACCCACTGCCCTCCCTTTTGCATCTACTGTCATACTTTCACAATAAGGATTGATTTTTTTTAGAATTTCCTCCATTTTTGCTCCCGTTATTTTTGTTTCTTGAAGCAACATGATCTGAGGTTTTTCTTTTTTGATCCTCTCAGCCAAATATCTTTCCTTACCCTTGCTGTTAATCCCTCTTATATTCCATGATGTAATAATAATTGAGACGGTTGGGTTGTTTGGTGGAAGATTGTTGAGAGCGGCACTACTCTTCCTGTGTTGACTAACATTTCTCCCATTATTTGAATGGATTCTTGTAGGTTCTTCCATCCTCTTCTTTTCCCCACTTTCCCTTTATGTTGATGTTCCTAGCTATTATCCTGTTGTGTTCCAAGCTATTCATTCATCCCTATTTTTCCACTCTCTTGCTTTTCTTTGTATTTTTGGAAGATATCTTTGTATAGTTTTTTTATCTTCCTCTGGGATGAACCGTTCGTCCAGGTTTTTCCACTTATCCAGTAAATTTTTTAAAATTTCCTCTTCTGTGGTTGGGTCATCCCCTTTATTTATATCTACTTCCATTACTTCATACTCCTGGTACACTTCCTTTTCTTGATTCCCCTTTACTTCTGGTTCTTCTTGAGCTGTCTGCTTATTGTTGTTGGTATCCTGCTTTTCCCCTTCGCCTTCCTGATCTGTCTCTTCTTGGTAGTCCATCTTTCGGATTTCTCCCTACCCGTCTTTTGTTTGCAATATTTCATACCTATTTGTCTCTTGACTTTTGGTTTGTTGTTCTTTTCTGCCTTTCTGCTGGAATTCTTTAGTGGGTCGTTTCTTGAGTTTTACTTCTTCAAACTCCTCATCATCTTCAGTGGTTTTCCTCTGTTGCTTGGTCTTTCTCTCCTCTTCCTCTGCATTTAAGGGGAATTCCTTAAAAAGGTGTCTGTATTCATGGCATTTTCCACATCTAAATGATATATATTCGTAGTCCAATGCCTGCTGCAAGACCTCCTCATGATATTCTAGTTCGACTGCACCTGGTATAGGGTTTGTAATGTTCATGTATACACATATACTTGCATATGAAGTATATATCCCTATTTTAGTTGATTCCACTATCTTTACGAAACTGCCTATGGTGTTCCCTATTCCTTCAAGAATCTCTGGGTCCCAAAAATCCATAGGTAGTCCAAACAGTCTAACCCATACAGGTGCTGCTAGGAATTTTTCTTGGTCTGGGTTATAGGTTTCCTCCCAATACCTCATAAATAAACCTGCATTATTATGGAAATATGGTCTGTTTTCAATTTTTTTTTCTTTGTCTTGCAGGTTTGAGAAGATTACCGTAAAGAAATCGTGTGTGCGCAACTCCAGTTCAATGTGGCTGCCATTTCTACTGGATCTATCTTGTCAGTTCTTTTTCTGAGGGCCAAACTTTGATGAACTTGTAGATCAATACGTGGTCCTTCATATAGCTTTTGTACCTTTCCAGTTTGTTCACTGGAATGACGAACCTTGGTTTCTCCACTGCGCAGGGCAGATATCTTCCTTTGCTTCTTGCTTGCCAGCATGCTCCTAGGACTGGTCCCGGTGTCCTTTGTGCAGCCTCCACTTTGCTGTTGCTGGTTCCTTATCCCGCTGTCGCATCCCTGTAGGAGGGGATCTCTCCCCTCCTAGTCTCCTTTGTCATTTCTAAGCCGCCTGATCACTTCTTTCCATGCCTGTCCGCTTGTTTTTCGAGGTGTTCCACACTACCTACCTCATGGCCGCAAGTTCATTAGGGTTGCAGAGCTCCAAGAATCCCTCATCATTTTTTTAACCTGAAACGATATATTTTTTTTGGATTTTTGATGCCTCATTAAGACACCCTATTTTTAGTTGCATTTTTACTCTAATTAGCTAGCTCAAATCGGAGCATAATATACATGGTTAGAAAGCTTATTCATAGAACTTTCCAATGATAAAAGACATTCCTAATAACTCCCCATGTTTGAGGATAAATGTTTTTTTGGATATTCATTATACAATTTTCCAAGTCATCCCAGCGAGTGGGCAAGTCAACCTTGCTTTTAGGGTCAAACATGCTATGTATAGGTGTTATGTGGAGGAACCTATAACTCACTGGCTTAAGCTAAATCAGGTATGTCTAAGCAAGTGAAGTGGAAATTTTGAGGTCCATACCTCATGAACCATGTGAAGTGAAGCCGAGTTGGAGAAATTTTTTGTGGGAAGAGTTTTTGGCACTCTTTGGGAAGGTTTTTCATCTTGGTTAGAAGGCAAGTTGAAGAGCTGTTCTAGAGGCTAAACTTTGGCCCAATTGAAGGTTTAACTTTAGTCTTGTTGAGGAGAAGTTTTAGGTTTGTTATGGGGGCCAAATTCTAGTGCTTGAAGGTTAATTTTAGGCCTAGTTTGGAAATTGAGTCATGAAGTTTTCAAGGCCAAATGTAGGTCTAGTTTGAGGGCCAAGTTCTGGTGCATTGAAGGTTGAGTCATGGAGTTTTGAAGGTCAAATTTAGGCTTGGGTTAAGGGCGAAGTTCTAGTGCATTGAAGGTTGTGTTCAAGTTTGGTTTGAAGACTATTTTTTGGTGTTTTGAAGGTAAATTTCAAGTTTGGTTTGTGGTCAAAGTTGCAGTACTGTTATAAACCAAGTTCTAGTTTGATCTTTGGGTTGTTTGTGCTCTGTTGGAGAACTGTTGCAAGGATGTTTGGAGGCCGAGTCTTGTTGGATAAGGTAGTGTTAAGGGAGTTTTTAGCTGAAGTAGTTGTGATGTTAAGGTGATTATAATGCCAAAACCTACTGTGGACAGAGGTGCAATGAGAATAAGGCTATCATGGATAATTTTTGTGAAAGTTATGTGGGATGTCTAAGGTGAATGTTTAGTGGAAAGGTTGATATGTTGCAAGAAGAAAACAATCACAGTTGTGGAGGAATGTTTGGTTTTAAGTGTGTTGAAAAGCTTTGTGTAGCATAAAGAAATCTACAGTGTTAAATACAAGCTGCCAGGTGGGAAAACTTTCTCTTTGAACATTTATTAGTGATAGTTGAACAATGAACAACAAGTGTTGAGGAAGTTGAAGTGCCAGATGGGAAAATATCTTTTTTATCAAATACAAAGAACTATGTAGGAGATCATGTCTAAAGAGCCAAGTCAAGAAGCCTAGTTGAAGAGCAACAAGTTAAGGTATATAGGTCAAGTGGTTGTGATCAAGCCTAAAGGTACAAACTCGAGGGTTGGATGGTTAGATGGAATCATTGAAGAATTTGTTGAGGACTAGAAGTTATTGATGATAGATTCAAGAAACAAATTTAAGACATATGTTGGTCCCTACAATTTTCTATATTCATGCTTAGCTAGGGAAATGAAATCTCTTGTAGGTTGGTTCCTACAAAATTTGTAAGTTGGTGCTTAATTTGTACAAGGATGTTTACAAAACATTTACAAAGAAAAATGTATGTGTTTCCTATGTAAAGATTTGTGTTTCATGATTTATATGCATCAAATGTTTTAAAAGATAAAAATAGTTAAAAATAATGAAATAATGATTCACTTCCTGTCTTATAATTTCCAACAATCAATATTAGACCAGGTACCTTCAGATTCAACCTAATAGCTGGAAGGTAGACCTTAAAAACAGATGGAAAATTCAAGAAGGCGTGACTCTAAACCCGCAAAAGAAATATCCTCCATAGCCATGAATATGGAATCTTTTAAAGAATATCAGAAGAGTCAGTCAAATTTAGATGAAGTTTACACCATTAATTTTGAAGCAAAATTCTGGTTGCTCAAGAACAAATAGTTAGGCTCTGAATATAAAATATAAGACTTAAAGAGTGTTTACAAATCCTTGATTAAGCGAAAGAAGCATAAAAGAGAGAAGAAACATTGTCTAGTCAGCCGAAGGAAAAGGTTGAAGATCATGAGAATCTAGAAGCAGAGGTTGATAAAAATTTGAAAGAGTGAGAGATTTTTTTTGAAGAAGTCATCTCCTTGAAAATTCAGCTATAAGAAGCTAAGAGGACATAAGAAGTGATTAAAATCCAACTGAAGGAAAAAGAAGAAAATTGTGAGAAGCTTGAAGTAGAAATTGTGTCATTAAGGAATAAAGTAGACAAACTAAACAAAAACTTGAAAAGTTATCAAATAGTGGATGATTTTCTTAGCAACCAAATATAACGATACAAAAAATGTTCTTGGTTACGTGGTCAAGATTTCAAACAAAGAAGATGCAAGCCTCCAATCACTAGAAAATAAGATTGAGGAAAATCCTGAAAGTCTTGCTAATATTCTTCAAAGCTCCAACCATAGTGGAAGCAAGGGAATCTATCATAATGAGTTTGGAAGAGCTACTACACATATAAGCTATAAAAGTAGCAGTGAAATAAGAGACACAGGGCAACAAAGAATTGAATCTTCTCCAAAAAAGAAAAACTTCAAAAGAGTTGTTTCATTAAGATAATCCTTCTTAGCTAGGTATCAAACTATATTTCTTGGTCATTATTTTTCATGCACAAACTTTGGACATAAAGCAAGGAATTGCATAGCCTATGAAAAGGATGATTATAGAGTCCCTTACCATACCTCGATAGGAAAAATTGCGAGCAATCAAATCAAAGGGTCTAGTGGTTACAATAACAAAAATTACAATTTATTTCCCCCTTTATTCAAGCAGAATACAATATGCTAAAAATGCCACAATTATGGGCGTATAACACATGATTGCAGAAGTGACATGATATGTTCTCCTAAACAAATCAAGGAAGAAGACATATTTACCAGGCATTAAAAAAAACACCAAGATGTGGAGAAGAAAACAATAAGAGCCCAATATGTATCTATATGCTCAAGACACAAGTCTTTGTGGATGGAAACTTACAACTAATGCATTGGGTCAATGCAATGCATAAGAGCTAGCTTCTTCTTTCCCAAAAGAATAAAGGTCCACCTCAGTAGTGGAAACTTTGTATGTGCAAAGGATGATTGAAGAATAGGAGTGAGCCCAAGGGCTTGATTGAAAAGGAGAAGAAGAGAGGGAACATCTAGCTAGAGAAGAGGAGGAGAATCAAAGGGGCATTGTGGATTGGAGCCCTCTTTAAACGCTGGGGAAGCATTTGAAAAGTATTAGGATGTGTCTGAAAAGTTGGGGGTTGCAATCTCAAAGGGTGCCAATGATCATGAAATTTAGGGACTTGTCTTAGAGATTCCAAAGATTATTTTGCAATGTTTTTGTAGAGATGTGACAACTTTGGAAATAAAATGAAATGTTTTTAAGAGATTGTATGTGAATTTATCAAGAAACTTGCATGTTTCATGCCATATTACAATATTGGTGACCATATGTGATGCTTACAAATGGATTTTGAAGGAATTGACAAGATGGGTTACTTATTCAGATGAGGAATGCAAATTCAACAAGGATATAACTATTGCACTTATTTGTTTTGAACTAATTAACATTACAAAATATCCAATGCATCTTTCTAAACTTGTGGATGGAGAACATAATTCTTTTACAACTAAATCTACTACCTTTCTTGTTCAAACATGTGTTATTCAAGAATGTGAGGTTAGTGCATCTTATTGAAGCTTTGGGAAAGGTGGCATAAAGGCAAGGATCTCCTGAGTCCTTGCAACAATTAATTGAAGATGTAAGAAATGTTTCATCAAATGAAACTGGTCAAAATGTATCTTTAGTTGGGAAAAAGGAGAAGGCTAGAAAATCTAGAGATAAGAAGGCTATTCTTGGTTGACTTGGGGAAAATAGGGATTACAACAAACTAACCATCCAAGATGGTAGATCAGATGATCATGTTGGTTTCTATGTTCAGGTTGGAAGTCTTTTTGAAGACTGTTATCATTTTTGTGATCTTGCTAGAGTGAATGATGAAGCATATGATTTTTACATATCATAGTTACAACAATATGAGATGTTACAAGGAGATTCCATTTCTAACTATTTCTTCTGTGTCTTGACGAAACTGGCTATCCAACGTTGTTTAGCCTTTGAAATCTCAGTGTTGGTTTCTCTTCCACTCCCATCCCAACAAATGAAATAAGTACGTTCCTTTACATTAATTGATATATATTTGAAACTTGTGGTGTTGTTGGTTAAGTATTGTATAGCGGACACAAGAATGAGTAAAGTCAATCTTCTAAACAAGGTGCTTGTAGTAACTGTGTCTCATTCGAAGGAACACATAAGGCAAAAAAAACACAATCCATCCTGGACCTTATTTTCCACTATTTGTGAATTGGCTCAGGGATTCTAACTCCACTGATCCTGCTTTTGATGCCAACAATTTTCAAGTACTCATTGCATTTGCAAATGTTTTCCATTCTTTACAATATTTGAGAATACCTGGTTGGAGTTTTTCTTGGTGGGAATAAAGAGGAAGAGTACGAGGATCTGTATGAAGAAGAACCTCCGATTCATGATTTTGAAGAACTGGTTAAGCTAGATGGAAATGGGGACAAGTCACAGGGAAAACATGATAGTAATGTGCATCAAGCATTGCCCTTTTAGGGTGAACTTTTAGTGGTTACAGATCATGGTGAACATGAATTCCATGAGAATACGACTTCAAAGACCAAGAAGGAGGGCTTCATTTATGAGGAACAAGGTTCAAATAAAGTACACCAATCCATGATCCAAAAAATTATTGTTTAGAACGCCTCTATGGAGACACCTAGGTTGGTCTTAGTGGAGTTAGGCCCGTCTAGTCTTGACGACACTTTGAGATACAGATAAAGATTCAATAGATGGAACATAATTATATTAAACATGATTTATATGCATATGATGTTATTAGCAATGGAGCGAGATGTCCATATTCGACATTGATTTAAAATCTTCAATATGAAGATAAAGATTGGAGAACAAACTAAGAGGGAGCAATCCTTAGTGATAGAAAAAGCAAAACATCTGTCAGGAAGTGTTGAAATTTTTTTACAGAGGGAGCACCCTTTTATATTGATGTCCAAGGGGGAAATAATGCAAATAGGGGGAGAGAATGCAATGCAAAAAAGGGGAGCAACTGACAAGAAGTATGAAGAGAATGCAGATAAGGGGAGTATCTATTGGAAGAAGCAAATATCAAAGTATTTTCATCAATAAAAAATGGGGACATTGTTGAAAATGGTTGTTATTTATGTTAAAGGATGTCCAAATGAAAGAGAAATTTATATAGTCAAATAACATATTTCGATACCTTTCAAATGATATATGGCACACCTTCTAGAAATTTTGTTTTGGGATTTTTGATGCCCCATTTAGATACCCTATTTTTGAATGCATTTTTACTCTAATTATCTAGCTCAAATGGGAGCCTAATATATATGGTCGGAAAGATTATTGGAATACCTTTCCAATGGTATATGGTACTCCCTCTATCTCCTCATGGTTGAGGAGAAACAAATTTTTGAATATTTATTATATAGTTTTCCAAGGCAACCCAAGCAATGCTTTATTACGTGGGCAAGTCAACCCTTCATTTGGAGGTCAAATGTGCTATATATATGCATTATGTGGATGAACCTAGGACTCACTCACTTAAGCCAATTTAGGTTTTTCTAAGCAAGTGAAGGAGTAGTTTTGAGGTTCATACTCATGAACCAATTGAAGTGAAGTTGAGTTGGAGAGGCTTTCTGTGGGAAGGTTTTTGGTCCTAGTCAGAGGGTGAGTTACAAAGTTTTTATAGAGGCCAAGTTTCAACCTTGTTGAAGGCTAAATTTTAGTCCCATTGAGGTTGGTTTTCAAGTCTGTTCAGGGGATCGCCGAATTCTAAGGTTTGAAGGCTGAGTTCAGGCCTAGTTTGAAGGTTGAGTCCTGGAGTTGTGAAGACCGAATTCATGTCCCATTTGAAGGTTAGTTTATAATGATTTGAAGGCCATGTTCAAGTATAGTTTGTGGAAAAAGTTGTAGTCCTATTATAAACCAAGTTCTAGTCTGTATTTGAGGTGGTTGAGTTATGTTGGAGAACCGTTGAAGGGATCTTTGAAGGCCGAGTCTAGTTTTACAAGGCAATTGTAAGTGAGTTATTAGTGGAAGTATTTGTGATTTTAAGGTGATGATGAGGTTGAGCCCTATTGTCGACAAAGGTGCAGTAAAAATAGGGCAGCATAAGGTGACTGTTTAGTGCAAAGGTTGATACACTGCAGGAAGCATACCTTCAAGGTTGTAAAGGCTTATTTGGTTCAAAGTGCATTGAAAATCCCTATGTATAGAAAAGAAATCTACAGTGCTAGGTACAAGATTCTAGGTGGGTAGACCATCTCTTTGAACATATGATAATCCTAGGTAGTGATAATTGAACAATGAACAACAAGAGTTGAGGAAGTTGAAGTGCCATATGGGCATACCTCTTTTTGATCAAATACACAAAACTAACATGTAGGAGATCAAGTCCAAAGAGCCAATTTAAGAAGCTAGTTGAAGAGCATAAAGTTAAGGTGTATAAGTCAAGTGGCTGTGATCAAGCTTGAAGGCACAACGTTGAGGGTTCCATGGTTCGATGACAACTCATCGAAGTATTTGATGTGGACCAGAAGTTAGTGATGACAAATCGAAGGAAAAAACTGAAGATGTAGGTCGGTGCCTATAATTTGTTGTGTTGGTGCTCAACAGGGGGGATTGGTGTCTCTTGTAGGTTGGTGCCTACATTTTCTGAGTTGGTGCTCAACTAGTGGAAATGTTGGTGGCTACAAAGTTGTAAGTTGGTGCTTATCTTTTTTAGTAAGCTTGGCAGGAATACATCTTCATCATGTCTAATATATCACCCTGATCAGGGAGGGGAATCGAAATTGTGACTTCACATCAAAACGATACTCCATCATCGTCTATCCAAGACCCTGTGGACAACTTCACGCTTACTTTGTACATGGAAGTTTACAAAATATTCAAAAAGAAAAATTGTATTAGTTTTTCTTATGTAAATATCTATGATTCATGATATATGTGTATCAAATGTTTTCAAAGATAAAAATAATTAATAATAATGAAATATTGATTCACCCACCCTCTCAATATTTCCAACAATAATATACCTAAACAAGGCCTAAACATGTACATGAAGATATAGCCATATCATTTTGGAGTCACAAGAATTTAATCCAGTGGAATCTGGACTAGCAAAGTGACTTGTTGATATCTAAGGCTTGGATACTCAACTAAGGTGATGATTTGTTAGCCTTACCAATGCCAAACTCTAATGAGGCTTAATCAAATAACTTTATAGAGTCAAGAAAACTTGCATGGATTTAGAATACTCTAAGTAGGGCGAGATTACCTAATGTATCCCTTGTCTATGTTGTAATTTGTTCTAACCCATGATTGGTAATATTAATTATTAGGAATGAGATAATTGTGTAGGCATATGATGTGGATGAAAAAGAGATGAAAAGGACATTGGAAGAAACTGTGTGTTGGAATCACGATTGTTGCTACACCTAACTTGTAGGTGTTAGTAAATAGACACATCACTAGAGTTAGCAGATCCTCGAGAGGTGGTTAAGCACATGTTGCAAAACACATAAGAAACACTAGATTTATCCAATGCCCAACAATCTCCCCCTCAACGCGAGGCGAGGGTGTTTTGAATTTGAAACCTTTGGATTTGATACCATTGGTTGGAATCATGATTTCCATTACACCAAATCCCGTGGGTGTTAGCAAACACATGCATCGACAGAGTTAACGAATCCTTGATAGGCAGTTAAGCACATTTAGTGAAACACACGAGGATCGCTAGATTATCCAATGCCCAACACTATGGTGTTAAGTAAATTAAATATGTATTTTCTAATAATGTCCATGGTATTATATTTGTGGTAGAAGTGATATGGTTGATTGTTATTGTATACTTATGTTGTTGTGTTTGTGGTATGTTGTTGATTTTTTTTGGATACTCATTGTATGGATGCCTTATTTTTGGTTGTCCAATGATCTAAGTTAGTGCCTTTGATTTTCATTTTGTATTTATAATTTCTTAGCTTGTTAAGAGCATAGATATAAAATATGTAGAGAAATGTATAATTGACCAAGTGATTTTTGTTTATGATTACTAAGCTTCCAACTCTCAAGTAATCATGTTATAAATTCTTTGTGTAATTGCTTTTGATTATTTTGAATCCTTAAAAATGCTTATTGTTATATTCTTTCGAAAAATTTATCAGACACATTTGCTAAGGAAAGAATGAGGATTGATACAAACAAGGTGAGCCTTGGAAACATGTCCCTATTGGCTTTTATGTTTTTGGAATGCATACTTTTTTAAGACATACAAACTATTAACATAAACTTGTATTGCCCTATTTGATTTAACTACTATGGAAAACCTGAGTTTTT
>APFE030958030.1:22043-53049 GCA_000404065.3 Pinus taeda
TTTTTTTTTTTTTTCCTTGGAAAAATCTGGGCAGATCAACCCCGAAGGGAATCTTTAAAAGCCCGTCGTCCAGACTAGCAGGGCCTAATCCTAAGGGCGTCGAGGATAATTGACCCTGTGACCTCCCGATCAGCGAGGTACTTAACAACGAGGACTCGACCAATTAAGCTAACCCTTGGGGATTTTCTTTTGAAAAATATGGGCAGATCAACCTTGAAGGGAATCAAATCTTGTCGACCAGACTAGCAGAGCCTAACCCCAAGGGCATCGAGGAGAATTGACCTTGTGACCTCCCGATGGGTGAGGCACTT
The DNA here is from genome assembly GCA_000404065.3 of Pinus taeda. Taxonomy (NCBI): domain Eukaryota; kingdom Viridiplantae; phylum Streptophyta; class Pinopsida; order Pinales; family Pinaceae; genus Pinus; species Pinus taeda. The sequence continues at coordinate 22,355 of APFE030958030.1, forward strand.
AACAATGGGGACTTGACCGGTTGAGCTAACCCTTGGGGCTTTTCCCATAGGAAAATTTGGGCAGATCAACCCCAAAGGGAATCTTTTAAATCCCATCGGCCAAACTAACAGGGTCTAACCCCAAGGGCGTCGAGGAGAATTGACCCTGTGACCTCCCGATCGAAGAGGTACTTAACAACGGGGACTCAACTAGTTGAGCTAACCATTGGGGCTTGACAAACCTAAGTTATTATTCAAGAGCATCGATTTATTGATGACTTAGGTTTAAGATTATTATTTTGATGGTGAAAGCCAAAATTATATTTGATGGATGAGTATTTGATGATGACTTAATAGTAAACTTATGAAATCATGCGATGCTTAAATAATATGTGACACATTAATCTGATGAATTGAATGATCATAATTTTCCTTTTCTTGATGATTTTGAAATGAGATGTGGGCATATTAAATTGCAAATATTTAATAATTTGTCTAGTGTGACAAGAAATTGTAAAATCACATTGATGTGAAAGTTCACTTATGAGTTATTAGACTCTAAATTGACTCAAGATCAATGATTATTTTGTAATTATGTTTTGAATATTTGATATGAATTATGAAAAGTACTGATAAATTTCCATAATGAATACAAAAACGGGGAGCATGCTTGTTGATCGATCCATAAATGGGTGATGGTGTTGTATGGAAGTAAACTAATAACTATCAGGAGAGGTGGAGTATTGTCCTCGTTTCCACTTATTAGCACTCATATTATGGCCAAGGTTGAAAAGCGTGGGATATTTTTTACCATGAGGTTGAACATTGTTGTGAGGGTAGGGTATATATTTGGTCACTCACGAGGATCATTTGAGGGGTACACAATTAGATAAAAACATTATTACTCATTAATCATTAGTCTCTTAACAAGGACAATATTGGGAGTTAACAATGTCCTTGATGTTTTTCCATTTCCCCATCAACAAAGTAGGTACTTGAAGGGTATGCATGCATGACGCCCTTGGAATTATGATAAGTAAATCTTGAAGGACATGATGTATATGAAACTGTTTACATCATTGGTAAAATAAGTCATGGAAATAAATTATAGATTAAATTAAAAGATGTTGAAAGGAAACTATTAGGTATGCATTTTATTTTAGGAAAAATGATAACATTTTAGTATATTTCAATTTAGAAAGAGAAATTATTTGGTTAGCTTAAATAATATATTAAACCTTTAATATAAATATTACGACAAGTACCTATTGAAATAAAGGAATAGTGTAACCATAAGAAGGATGCATAAGTTATGAAGATGTGCATGAAATTATTTTAAGCCAATTATTTTGTTAGAGAAATTTCAAATACCTATTGAAATAAAGGAATAGTGTAACAATAAGAAGGATGCATAAGTTATGAAGATGTGCATGAAATTATTTTAAGCTAATTATTTTGTTAGAGAAATTTCAATTCAAGATCACTCATAACTCATGGATAACATTTAGGAATAAGAAACTTAACTCAATTTAAAAGTTGAGATACAAAAATAATAAGTAACAGTTAAAGTAATGAAAGTTAGTAATTAGCATAGACATGTAATTAACTATATAACACAAAAATATAAAACTCGAGGAATATCTATGGGACAACTAGGAGTAAACATATGAATCAAGAAAGTGGGTGAATAAAATGTTATATTTTTAGTTTTACGATTGAGTAACTACATGTGCACATGTGCGTGAGAATGACACATGTAAGGATGAATAATAAGAAATTAGATAATTAGTAAATTATAATTTTATCTGGTGGGACAAGTGGCATAAGCCACAAGGGATATAAAAAGGGGATTTGGGATGAGATAAAACACTTTGAATGCACCCTATTACTTGATGGATGTTTTTTTTTTGAATGTGGTTCATAGACACCAGAGATCAGTGGCTGTTACTTCCAGGGAAACAATCCTGGGCAGATCCACTTGAAGGGATCACTTTAAATCCTGCCGACTTATTTGACTATCCTAACCCCAAGAAAGTTGAGGAGAATTGACCCTGTGACCTCCCATTAGGGAGGTGCTTATATAATGAGCCTTGAACGATTGAGCTAATCCTTTAAACTATTTATTTGTGGGTGTTGTAATAATAAAATGACTTTTGATTGATGTTGTTGAGAGTTTTGTTAATTGTGGATTGTGGAGAAGTGAGAATCCTTCTTAAATTTTTGCAACTTCAATCATCAAGCATTCGCTAGTAAGTATTTCCCATGCAACACCATTGCATCTTAGGGGTCCATAGGGAAGAAGAGTACCTAGATAATTGGTGGGGAGGTCAATGAGTGGATCTTCCACAATTGGCAAGCTGATGTGAGGACCATGGAAAGTTGACGTAAGGAATTTGAAAAAGTAATGCACATATTGGCTCACTTCAAATTCAACCTATAAGAAACAATTGACAATAACTATAGACAAAAGAGGAGGAATAGGTAGAGGTAGGGTTGTTAGGAGTCGAAGTATGCATACTCCATCATAACTTGCACCTAGGAACTCTCCACCTAAGGAAGAAGAACACGTTTAGGAATAACAACACATGTTTACAAGAGAAGTTATTAACATGATGTGATCATTCTAGATAATCTTCGATGCATTGATGAACAAACTAGAGAGAGGAGTATTGTTATGTGGAATTTTGCATCTATGGATAAACACAATTTCCCTAGGTGGGTAGCTACACCTACAACAACAGATTTAAAGTGCTTAACCTTTTTCTATAGAATATAAATAAGACAATGGACCAAATTGTTATCTTTTTCTTCCCTTTGTCTCCTTTGTTTGGATCCCATTGCTCCTTCTCGAACTTAACTCGCTCGACAAGTACCTGCAACCATAAATAGAGGAAAAAAAATCAATCAAATCAAGAGATCTATTTACTATAAGCAAATGGAATCGAAAGCATTTGCACATATAATCATCATACATAAAGACAAGAATATGGGAAAAGGTGTAAACACATTTATTAAGTAGAAGGAAGAATTACAGCCATGAACTCCGATCCATTATCACTCTTCCAGCTTGGGTTCCAACCAACATCACATCAAAAGCACAACAGTCTGGCAGCATAACAATACTTGCTTACAATCTCAAACATCACACCAACAATATCTCCTTACAAATTCTCAAAGTCTAGCCCCTGATAACTTAGATTGGTGCTCAATTTATAGGAAAATTATGGTGGTTTGGTCATAAATGAGGGTATTGAATGGCCTTCCAAACTTAGAGTTATTTTCCGTGGAGGAAGGGATTAGAGTATATGAGGTTACTTAACTCGTTCCCTATCCAATTTTGAGCTCATAGGATATGATAAGTGTGGGAATCTTCTAGATGGCTCCAGAAGATAAGAATATTCCCAGAACCCTATGATGATTTTGCTCAATCTCGCCCAGTGCAGGTCAAAGTGGGCCTAAGTGCTCTGGAAAGCACCTTGACATGGGCCTACTTGCACTGAAGCACACTTACCCCTGACCAAGGCTGCGATGGTCCCTCAAGGAGGCATTTCTTGAGGGCTTAAGGCCAAGAAACTCTCAGGGAAGGAGGCATTCAAAGTGTTGACTTGTCTAGAGCATGTAGCGACTGAATTAGGGTTTGATGAGCCCCAAAAGTGCTGATCTGAATGATGGGAATGATGTGCCCAAATGGATCTGTAATAGCTACCCCCCTAAAGCATGAAGTCGAAAAATGTTAATGTTGAGTGATATGCTTTACGATGTGATGAGGATGTTTCGAAGTGGATGGTGTCCTGCATTGATTATAATACATAATATCACGATATTTTGATTTTTTTCTCATGAACTGTTGAGGGAAGGCATACCCATGCTCAACATATAAAATTTCATTACAACTACATAGATAGTCATCTACAGATCTAGACCCATGATAGGATGACCATCAATGTAAAGCCATTGTATGGATGATTTGGTACATTTCCTGAAATCGCAGCCCTGATGGATGAAACTAGATCCAGGGTCTTCTATCTCATTCAATCGTTCGCTCAAGTACGAGTCTAACCATGTGAATATCTGATCTATAAGTCGAACATGGGAATACACTATCTAATTACCAGCCGATGATGTAAGCCATTAACAGACGCGAGAGAAATCACCGATAATGATAATGATCGTCAAGGTACTGCAGTACATTTTGCATGGTGTGAATGGATGTTTTGATGTCAAACACCATACAAAGTATTTCGGTTGAAGGCCAGTGATGTCAACCTATCACCGGATGCGAGAAACCTACCATTGATGTATGCAAGCATCAAGGTACTGGAAGGGTGTTTCTAAGTCAACTTCTTGGATATTGTGCTAATGTCGACAATAAGCGACTCATTGCAGGAGGGTCTTGATGTATCCCACGTCAACAACATGAAACAAGTGTAATGATTTTGGAGACAGAATGTGACTGACAAAACAAGGTTCAGGAATGACAGTCATGAAAATGAAGGTTTATGAGTATTGCAAAGGATGAATTTTAACTGAGTGACTTCTCTTGAACATGTCGACGACACTGAATGGATTGGTAGAATTGACCCAAAACCAAAGTAATGGATGGTATGATAGACCAAGGTATGATGACCATCAAGCAGATAACACAACCCAAATAGTCACAGTGATGAAGTGAAAGTGTCATGTTCAAGAGTGACCTGCTGCCATAAAGTGGTTTACCCCCTTTTCAATTTTCCCTAGTCATTGCTGACCAGTACCTCTTTATTTTTATTAAGCTTGAGGAGGATAACATATGCTTCTTGTATAATTCCACCCTTTGGGTGAATCCATCGCTATGTGATGTTTTAATGAGTGTAGCGAAGGTGAAACTCGGTATTGACATGATGGACAAGTTTATCGCTATTTGATGTTTTAACGAGTTTAACGACCATGATAACTTGATCCTTTTCATGTTTAGAGAGTTTGAAAAGGCACCAAAAGAAAACTCCACATGTTATTTTTCATAAATTTGTCTCTCAAGTCCAAAAAAGCGTAAAATAATACAAGAGAGAACCTATTGATCATGTTCGATCAACGTATTCCTTTTTTGTAAGTAATCTATCTCAGTCTGGAAAAGGGTTAAACTTATACTGAGTAGATGTTGTTTCCAATCCATTAATGAGCTGAAAAGGACAAACGCTCGACAATCTTTTCATATTGCGAGAGTTTGAAAAGAGCTTAAAGAGGAATCCACTTAGAGGAATGAGTGGTGTCTAGGATAGCAACTGGTTCCAACTTGGAACTTCTCAAAACATGTTGATTTATGTGAAGAGGTTGGCTAATAAGACCACTCATTGCAATTGTTCCTTAAAAAGGGTAAAACAACCAACTGAAAGCATATGATCGGCCAAGAAGATAGTGATGATGGAAGGAGAAAAACCAAGGCTCATATGACGGAAGAGGCCAATATAATGGAAATCACGAGTGTTGAAATGGAGATGGGTTCATTTTTGCACAAGATTGAACCATAGGGAACTATGATTGGATTTAGTTTCATGTTTACACAAGATTGAAACAAAAAACAATGCTTGGATTCAGTTTCATGTTTACACAAGCTTAAAACAAAAAACAATGCTTGAGATTGATTTACATGCCCCTAGCATGATGACTAGATTCTAGGTGCATGCTCCCCAAGCTTCATTACATTCACCTAAGTAGACTACTCGTGGTTAGCAGGTGGATGGAATGAAGGTTCATATACGAGATCAAGTGAAAGACTCGACTGGGATTTTACGAGATCTACTCAAAGACTCGAATTGGAACTTTGCTCCAGGGGACCTTGTTTCATTTTTTTATTGAGATTGACATAGTAAAATAACTATCCTCATATTCCTTGTTTCATTTTTAACGAGCTTGACACAAGACAAGAAACTATGCTCTCTTACCCTTTGTTTCATTTTTTAACGAGGTTGACACAAGACCAGGAATTATCCTCATATTTCTTGTTTCATTTTTTAATGAGCTTGACACAAGACAAGGAACTATCCTCATGGACCTATTTCATTTTTTAATGAGGTTGACATAGTAAAAGAACTATCATCATATTCCTTGTTCCATGACCTATAAGAGGTGATGACTTCCAAGAGGTTCTCATCAGATGGGAGAACAATGCTCTGGAAGGGATCCGTAACAAGGAATTCGAGATCTGGTTCCAATGCCCCTAGTACATACTGTACAACATCACGAAATTGATCGTCAGTTGATGTAGGCATGGAACGGGCTGCCACATAATTGATCCGTGGTTGGGAAGATACCATTGGGATAAAAGGACCATTTAGGGAAGATGGTTGACTGGAAGCCATATTTGGACCGAGAAATGAAAGATGGTCAATGGTGACAATTCTGCCTTCACGTGGGAAACAAATCACTCAAAAGAGTGTTGAAACAATGGTTCCCATGTCATAAACATAGTCACGCCCGGGAAGTAAATTGTAATCTAAAGGGCCTAAGACTACCATCACATTGAGATAAACAATTTTTCCTCCCAAAGTAATAGGAAACTGAGAAAGGATCCCTAATGGTTGACTAGTTCCTCTGTTAAAAGCCAACAGATTTTGGGTGACAGGAACAAGTGGCGGCGAACCTAGTGCTTTCCCAGTGGATGAGGAAAGGATACTCACAGATGCACCTTCATCTATAATAGTGCTAGGTACAATCATAATACAAACCTGTACTATGATCTAGAAAGGCACATAAGAAGGAAGACGACATCCTGCCAGTCGATTCCAATCAAAGGAAGTGACCAGACGAGAATTAACCCCTTGAGTTACAAGCACGAGAGGCTTTTCCTTCTATCTTAATGGAACATGAGGGTTTCCCCCAAGCTCATTGGAATCTCAAGAAATGAAAAGACCCTAAGTGGTATCATAATCACTCTCTACGAGAAAGGTACGATTAACTGAAGGTGAAATAGAGTCAACTATTTCCTCGACCTATGATTGGTCAGGTATAGACTCATGAGATTCACATTCAGAGAGAGTGGGTTTGGCCGACGGTTGATTTGGGTCAGTTACTTTATCAACTAGTGAAGGATTAAGGGAAAGTCTCCTATAACCATATGGAAGTTGCTGCGAAGAAGCAGGACTGTTATCCAACACTTTTTTGGCTTCATCCAGATAGGGACAAAGGTGAATGGGGGTGATTCCCTTCACATAACCTACAGGGAAACTTAACTTTACCCTTTTTTCCATGAATTTTACTACCACTAGTTGATGGTGTGTCACCAGCATGATCTCCATAAGTTGATGACACAAGACGATGTGAATGAGAAGACCATTCTTCTAAGATCTGAGGAATATCAGGACAATTTCGAAGAATATGGTCTCCCGTACAAAGTTTGCATGGATACCAAACTTTGTGAGGCTTATCGGATAGTTTCTCATCAGAAGTTGCATTCAAAGCAATGGTTGATTGGTTGCCCCCCTGCTGAATTTTCTTCTTCTTCTTAGCCACCTGGTTCATAATGTCAATACTTTCACCAAGCGAAGAGGAATAAAGGGAGGAAGAAAAAACCGAGGAAGAAGGCAAAGGGTCAACTTTAGGATAAACTAGAGGTTGATTTTGTCCAATTGGAGGAGTAATTTATTGTAGAGAAATCACGACATTTTGAACTGAGGTTGAAAACAACCATACTAGCAAGCCAATGGTAAATCCCGGAAGGGACAATGTAGCCATATAAGGAGCACCAATATTTCCGAAAGGAGGAAAGGGACTAGGATTCCCATCAAAAGGAATTCCTTGATCGGTGGGCTTTGGAGTTGTTGCCATATGTATCAACCTAAGATCAAATAAGGAGTGAGCATGGAGGATGTTATCTGTGGTCAATTAATTTTATTTTAATCAAAATAACATAACAAAACAAAAGAGGGATAATCTAGGCAAAAGGATTACTAAGAAACTATGAACTGCAATATACTGCCTCAGTAAACCAAGGACTTAACATACGTGCAGGTAATCTCCTTGAATGCTGTGTTCGGTGTATCACAGTGTACAAGGCGGCCGACTCAGTTACTTAAGGATGGATATCAACCTAATGTAGTCCTCCCATATATACCTGAAAGCACATGGAGGCCCAATCTGTGTCAGCGCTGCCTATTGCGAAACTGCATAGTGAGAGCATTCCTTTATAATTTACGTATTGTAACACCGACCTATATACTCAAAGGTACGTGGATGAGCTACTATATACTCATGTATGTGGAATGAGGTATCACATTCAGAATGTATCGCAGACAAGTTAGCGACAACTGCTATGTTTTACGACGCCGGAACACGTCTCTAGCCTAGACCTCTAAATTTTATGCGTTAAGTTACAATGCTCCATTAGGTTAATTGAGATAACTTTTAAGTTGATCTTCTTAAGAGTTTTCCTTTCAAGGTTCACCTGTGATGTATGTTTGCAATTCCTAGAATGCAACTAACATGATAAACATTCTTTCATTCAATTAATAATGAAAACTATAGCTAGTAGGGATAGAGCAATCAGATTCTTTTAATCAAAGAGCAAAGAGCACACCTAATGCAATTTCTTTAGCTATTCCTATCAAGCATTCACAAACTACAATATGCACAATGCAAGTTTTTCTTTTCAATTCCCTTAATGTTGCAATGAACAAAAGGAAACTAATGTACATACAATCAATCAATCCTTTTTCAAGAATGAATACTTTACAACAATTCCTTTTCGAAAGAAATGAAGACTTTTACGACACTTTCTTTTGAGCAAAGATTAATTGATTATAAACTAACTTCGACAATGAATCGATATTGATAAAGAAATAATTTAAGAAACACTAAACAATCAAGGCCAAAGTAGGGCTAACAAAGGAAACACAAGTTGATTTTAGAGAGATAACAATCATTGATCATTCAGCAAGTAGAAACAGAAGTCAATTTGGAAAAAATCAAGTCAAAGGAGGGATTTTTGACATAAAGAGGATTAGCGCAGCCTTGAATGGGAGACAATGTGCTTCAGATCACTGTCCTCAAGCCAGGGGTGCTCTGTAGTTCTCTGTCTCTTTACCAGACTTGCGTTGGTGCCAGAGAGGCCATCCTAGGGGCTTTCAAGCACAATTTTTACCACAAAACACTTCAAAAAAGGCTGAAACAAGATTAATGGAAGCAAGTAAAGTCTACTAAGGTGTACTAGGATGATGTTAAACTACTCGGAACGTTGATCGTCCCTAGAGGAGTCACTAATTTGTTATGTGGAATTTTGCATCTACGTATAAACACAATTTCCCTAGGTGGGTAGCTACACCTAGAACAATAGATTTAAAGCGCTTAACCTTTTTCTATAGAAGATAAATAAGATAAGGGACCTACTTCTTATCTTTCTCTTCCCTTTGTCTCCTTTGTTTGGCTCCCGTCACTCCTTCTCGAACTTAACCAGCTCGACAAGTACCTGCAACCATAAACAGAGGACAAAAACCAATCAAAGCAAAAGATCTATCTACTATACAAAAATGGAATAGAAATAATTTGTAAATATAATCATCATACATAAAGACAAGAATATGGGAAAAGGTGTAAACAACTTTATTAAGTAGAAGGAAGAATTACAATGAAATCCGATCCATTGTCACTCTTTCAGCTTGGGTTCCAACCAACATCACATCAAAAGCACAACACTCTGGTAGCATAACAATACTTGCTTACAATCTCAAACCTCACACCAACAATATATCCTTACAAATTATCAAAGCCCAACCCTTGATCACTTGGATGAGTGCTCAATTTATAGGAAAATGATGGTGGTTTGGTCATAAATGAGGGTATTGAATGGCCTTCCAAACTTGGAGTTAGTTTCCATGGAGGAAGGGATGAGAGGATAAGAGGTTACTTAACTCATTCCCTATCCAATTTCAAGCTCATAGGAGATGATAAGTGTGGGAATATTCTAGATGGCTCCAGAAGATAAGAATATTCCTAGAACCCTATGATGATTTTGCTCAATCTCGCCCAACGTAGGTCAAAGTGGGCCTAAGTGCTCTAGAAAGCACCCTGACATGGGCCTACCTGCACTGAAGTGCACTTACCATTGACCAAGGATGCACTGGTCCCTTGAGGAGGCATTTCTGGAGGGCTTAAGGCCAAGAAACTCTCAGGGAAGGAGGCATTCAAAGTGTTGACTTGTCTAGGGCATGTAGCAACTGAATCAGGGTTTGAAACTATCTAAACATGAAAAGGAACGAGTTATAATTGTCATTAAACTCATTAAAACATCAAATCGTGACAAACTTGTCCATCATGACAAGACCGAAGGATAGGAGGTTACTTAACTCATTCCTTATCCAATTTCGAGCTCATAGGAGATGATAAGTGTGGGAATCTTCTAGATGCGTCTAGAAGCTAAGAATATTCCCAGAACCTTATGATGATTTAGATGAATCTCATCTAGCACAGGTCAAAGTGGGCCTAAGTGCTCTGGAAAGCACCCTGACATGGCCCTACCTGCACTAAAGCGCACTTACCCCTAACCAAGGTTGCACTGGTCCCTCAAGGAGGCATTTCTAGAGGGCTTAAGGCCAAGAAACTCTCAAGGAAGGAGGCATTCAAAGTGTTGACTTGTTTAGGGCATGTAGCAAATGAATTAGGGTTTGATGAGCCCTAAAAGTACTGATTTGAATGATGGGAGTGATGTGCCCAAATGGATCTTTAACGAGTATCCAATCATTTTAAAGGATCACAAAATATTATTAGCAACCATATGCATAAAGAACTAGAAAAGGTTAAAATTTCAGAGTTATGGGGATCCATATGTGGATAAGAAGTTAAGGCTTCACTAGAGAACATGGATATGTTCTTTGTCTTGAGACACAATACTTCTAACCTAAATTTACGCATATATTTCTTTCTATTTAAAGGAAGTGTTTGATAATAGTGGAAGACACTTCTACCACCATTAGGGATGTATATATCTAAGGTTTTTTGGGAGCTATTCAAGGAGTATATTTTAGAACACTATCTATTCAAAGAATTCATAGAGAGACAATTTAATGAATTTAAAGCATTAAGACATGGAAACAAATCCATGCCCGAGTATGAGGTAGGATTTATGGAATTGCTAAGATATGCCTCACACCTAAACATTGAAAATTCATGAATCAACAAGTTTATTTATGGGATAAATTACAATATTAGAGCAAAGGTGAGGATCCTAATGCCTTGTATCTTGCATGTGGTTTTCTAAGGGCCATTATAACCAAAGAGGAGATTATGAGAAGTGGATAACATATATCAACGAGACCTAAAGGCTCAAGAGTTTAGATATCAATACCATCACAGATAGTTAGTATACCTTTGTTAGGATGTAAAGATGTGTCAAGGGGACTAGTTATTAGTACATAGAGACTGGTGAAAAGTGACTAGAGATCACCATATTGACTGACAATACAATAGTTTTTTCCTACACAACATAGTTCTAGATCCACTTTTACTTAGTTAGTTCGCATGAGCAAGCCTCCTAAGAGGGGGTGTTGGGCTTGTGGAGGACCAAATTTCTAGACGAATTGTCCTAAAGTATATAGAGGGGAGTCACTAGAGAGAAAAACTATACTTCATTGTCGACTGATCTTGACCTTAACCTCAACTAGCCAATATATCATTTCCTTCAAACTCATTTGGTTTATCACACAATTATCCTTTACAATATTTATTTATTACGAGGAGTATGGAGGGGAATAAGTTCCATCTTTACAAAAATCTACCATGGCCACTAAATTAGTATCATGTTGCAAGTGTTCATCTCTAGAACTTGAACACTTAACATATAAGCATTTCCTTGGGTTTAAAATTAGCTTGTTCTAGAGGTATTTAATTGTTTTCCAACTTCATTTCATGGATAACAACAAAGAACTTCATTTTTGAGAACAATTTTCTATTGATAGTTGTTGGGAAAAATGTGATGGTAAAAATCAACCCATTGCCACTTGTAAACTGTTGAATGTACAATTTGCTATTTTTTGTATTTTCTTCTCTTCCTAACCTCTGTAGCTTATGCAAGCGAACATGAATATTTGCTGTGTTGTTTATCCCAAAACTCACCTACCAACCATCTAGGATTTTATCTAAATTACATTATTAATTCCTGACCCCTATTACACATGGGTGCTTGTCAATGATGATAATATAACACCTTTTTATCACTTGAGCACAATGCATTCTTCTATCTTTTGGCTGTGTAATAAAGTATTATGATAAGGTTATTGATGATATTAGGAAATAAATCTTATTAACGATATTGAAATTGAAACAAATCTTTATATACAAAAATAAAATAATAAAAAAATTAATGCTTTGCATTAATTTGTGAGAATTAGAAAGTTAATATATGATTACACTGACGTAACATAGTTCATGGAGTGCTTATTGATTAAATGAGTAGAGTTTAAAATATTTACTGCACTTTAAGATGTCTCGAGATCCTAAAAAAAATAGTTTAAGTGCCAATTTTTTTCAACCCCAAGTCGAATACACCATTCCAAGGGCACATAGATACATATCGACATAGTTTGGCACAACCTTATAATGGCTACATAGACCATCATACATAGCTTTCCAAAAAGAAATTGATTGTAGTCAAGTGAGATTAACTATTTCCCATTGTAAATATTTGCAAAAGGAGTGTATAAGCATGAAAAGAATGAGGTTTTATGAAGATTTATATAAGGGAGAATTTTAAGGATGGAAATTTAATTTAGAGTTTAGAAAGCTTGGCGAATATCACTAGTACATAATATGCAATTTGTAAAATATTTGACAATTTTTTTGTAAAGGTATTCAAATTTATAATAATTTTATATAGTGTCTATATATTTTTTTGGCGATTTTTAAGGTAAAACAATTTTATTCTATAAAATTTGGGCGAATAATTTTTAGAAAAAATAGAAATTAACAAATCTTTTTTTTGTAAAAAGCATGGAAAATTAGTCCACTTGCGAATATTACCCCTAAAATTTTCCATGAAGGAAATGCAATTATAACCTAAATTAGAAGTGCATATTAAAAATATAAAGTTTAACTAAGTAATTTCTAATTCAATATGTAATAAGCAGGAGAAGTGGCTCCTAACTTAGGAGAACCAGATTGACGTTCTTCTACAACACTATTTCATGAACGGAAATCAAAACCACTAATGAATAATAACTCAAGATGCATAAACAAATAATAGAAGAGGTTGCTAACTAAGGAGGTCCTTTCTGTTCTTCATTATAAATTCATTCATCATCAATGCCATTGTTAGAAAACCTGAAATTCAAGAAATTACTTGAAAGCAAGAAAGATGAATTCTAGTTTCTAATCTTTGATAAGATAGAAAGAGGGTTTAACTTAAACACTGGTTTGTCCCTTCATATGCAGATTAAAAGTAAACCAAGATTCACCAACAAACATAATAAATCCTCATTCATCTAATTAACTGAACAAATCTGAAGCAAAACTAGTTTATGAAAATTAAGCTAAATTAACGATGAAGTGTACTTAGCTTGGTGTGGGGCCCCTCCACCCTTGCCTTGCACACTTGAAGATATTATCAGCGACTGCTAACTTAGTCAATCATCCACAACATTGAACATAAAAAAGAAGATAGAACTGGTTCCTCAAATTAGCTCACAATATTCAGAAGTCTCAATATGAAATTATACAAATTATACATATTCATGCCTTCAATGTTTTTGGCTTAAATAGAGAAATATAAGAAAAACTTAACTAAAATGTCTCTAACAACTATGTCTATCCTTATCCTATCTATCCAGGTCGAGTTCATCCATCCAATCACTCAAAATCTGGAAAATCCCATAAAATCTTAAATTTGGCCTATTTTCTAGGGATTTCCTGAATGACTAGTCTTGTTTGATCAGCTTTGACCGAGCCTATTTAAGCTCGGTTTCACCGAACCAATAGGTACATGCCCATTCTTAGTTCCCAAGCTTTCTATAAATGTTCTCAATTCGTGTCCGGGTGTCTTGCAAGTATGACATCAATGAAGTCATTACACGAATTTCTAGTTCTGTCAAAAAATGCATTTAAAATCCAATTTTTGTAAAAACATCTAAAAATTGTAAAACTTAATTTATATACCTGAATATGCATAAATTCGTAAAAATAGGATGTATATGGATGGTAAATGGATGGATAACATGGAAATTAAGTGTATTTAATTAAGCAAAATTGGATAAAAAAACAAGGGCAATCTCCCCCTTATTGATGTACAAGTATGTCCTCATGCTTGCTTCTTTATCTTGGACCTTCTGAGCTCTGATGTAGACACTGTACATGATCCGGATGCCTCCTAATATGCTGGTTGCAGTAGACAGTCAATTCCTTTCTACTGCTCTTCCTTGTAGATTGTAGCCATGAATTTTTGTTTTTCATACTTGTTCTTCCATGAGTCTTTGTCTTTAAGCCAATTGAAAGCTTGCCTGCAAAGAAGATTATTCTTTGTTTTTAGTTTTCCAACTTCTTCATTCAGCTTTTAATTTTCCTTGATTAATTTTGCATTGTTTTTCTTGTATCTCTTGTTTTCTTTCTTCAAATGCTTCTCTAGAATTCTGCTTATTTCCAATTGATCTGTTAACTCTTTTATTTTGCTAAGGTGTAGCTCTTTCTCTTCTTCTTTTGTGTCTTTGGAAAATGAAGTGGCTTCAACATTATCAAAGTATGAATCTTTCTCCAATATTTTTGTAAGCTTATTTTTGCAATCTCTCAATGATCTCATCAATTTGTTTTTCTATGGAAGGTGTTTTAACAATTTGTACCTCAGGGTCTTCCTCTTTACTACTTATTTCTGTTGGACTTTTTCCTCTATGCTTCCTGGGAATGGATAGGGAAGATGCTTTTTTCTCAGCCATGATAGTATTTTGTTGCTTTTTGAACCTTGTCCTTGGATAAAAAGTTGAGCTCATTATGCTCCTTGTTTCATGAACTAGTTTAAACTTCTCCTTTATGATTTGTTCTTCAAAATGGTGTTGAACTTGTTAAACACACATGGACAGCAAGAGAGATATGAAAGATAAAACATGGAATACAATTTTTATTGACAAATGATATACATTTATAGTACATTATGTGACCATTGGGATTCACATCCCAAGGTCTCTTGGACTCCTTTTGTCCATTCGGCTTCCACACTAACCCATTGAGGATTAGGTGTCCAACATCCCCCCCCGTAATCCGAAGGGTTATGTATGAGTCCAAGAAGAGAGAAGTAATACAAAATGTGCAAATATGCATGGCAACACTAGGCTGAATGTGCTCTCTGAAATGTTGGTATAAAGGGCGGTGGTTTAAGGATGACCACCAACACTAGAACTCTTAGTGTAGTTCTGGAACTCTTCCAAAACTGGCAAGAAGCTGGAGTCTTCTGCTAGAGGAAGTGCTCCTATTGTTTTGAAGAGGGAAACCTTCAACCATAAAAGGGAGGTCTCACCCCACATAAAAGGTAAAACTTCAACCTGAAAAGGGAAGTCTCAACCTGTGATGGTTTAAGGATGACCAACAACTCTGGAATGCTTATGCAATCCCTGGAACTCTTCCAAAACTGGCAGAAGCTGGGAGTCTATGCTAGAAAGGAAGTGTTCTCTCTTTGTTCCGGAATTCTTCCAAAGCTGGCAAGAAGCTGAAGTCTTTTGGCAGAGGAAAGTTGGGTCCAGAATTGCCTACGAAGGCATGTTCAACGGCAAAAATTGCTCTGGCTACAACTCTGAACTAGTGTGGTAGGGTGTGCTCAGGCTCGCTTGAAGTGATCTGAAGCTTGTAATGACCATCATTTCCCCCCTGTTCAGATACAAGGTGAGATGATGGAGAAAACCAACTGCAAGACTGTTATTTTGGAACAAGTTCTGACAGTGTTTGGGGAATACTTCTTGGCCTATTGAATGCCCATTGCGAAGAAGCGAATCCATCCAAGATGGAATATTGTTTCTGCAGGATTTTGGTTTCTGAGCAATATTGT
Source organism: Pinus taeda (assembly GCA_000404065.3). NCBI lineage: Eukaryota > Viridiplantae > Streptophyta > Pinopsida > Pinales > Pinaceae > Pinus > Pinus taeda. Next base: position 38,322 of record APFE030958030.1, read on the forward strand.
GGGAATGAAGATGGTTATGACAATGCTTAACATGGATGAGATCAAAAACAGTGAATCTTTCAAATGGCCAACTCGGTCACAGTGTTGGCATTTCATGATCTGTTGTTGTTGTTGTTGTGGAAGAGGGGCAGAGTCTGGAACAGCTGGAGGTGAACTGTCATGAGGAGCAGGTGAACTATCATGAATGAATCCAACACTCTGAAACTGCATGGGTTTTGAGTAGTCTGGGATATGAAAGGACAAGTCCTTGTCATAACCAAGACCGGTTCTGTGCTTGTTGTGGACAAGGTGTTCCCAAGGTCTGATGATGGGCTTGGGAAGTGTAGACTGAATTTCTGCATCTGCATTTACAACTGCTACTTTATTTGAATGAACTGTAACATTATTGTCTTGGTGTTTATGGGAGTCTGTTTCAATCTTCTGAACAGAAACAGGTTCAGAATGATGACTCCACTTGTGTAATTATTCCTGCTGTAGCTTTGTCTCAAGCTGCAAAAACTCTATCTTTTATTGTGCATTTTGTATACATTTTTGAATGTCAGCAATAATGTCTTTATTGATTATGATTGTGCTGTCAGCAGTGGATACGATTAGAGTTCTCAATAAATCTAATATTTTTTCAAGCTTAGCCATTTTTCTTAGCAGTGGGCAAATAAAGAATGTGAGCAATTATGTAGTATCTTCTTCTACAAACAATATCAAGCCTTAATGGTAGGCTTTGGAGCAACCGCTAAGACCAACTTTCAACATATACCACTTAAAAATTTGGCTAAAAATAGTGAGCTTAAACTGTTGGAGAGAAACTCAAAAGGTAGATTCCCAATGAAAAATGGTACATGTAAAGACATAAATAAATACTACCTCAACCTGTTTAAAAAATTGAATTCATGTCCTGTTCATGAGAACCTCAACTGGAGCTAATCCTTCCTCGCCCACAAGGCGCAACTGGTATTTTTAGTGCCTTGTTTTTAATTTCTGTCAATCTACAACACTGTTACTTATATGACATAACAACTGGCGTAGGGCGCACATTTATCACACCTAGAAACATAACCTGATATAATACCCTGACTATAGAAGGGCCGTGAGCAAGTTATAGAAGGGCCGTGAGCAAGTTATAAAAGGGGACCCATGATTAGGAGCGGTCTAAATTAATTTTGAGAAAGCGAAAGCCCATTCTTCAAACGCCAAATTTCAACAGTTGCCAAATTTCCATGCTTACAGGAATTCGCTGAGGTCGAACTCAAGCTCAAGCAATTCCTTGCTAAAGGAGGTCGCATTACGTCTCACCGTTGGATGCCTGCGTTGACTCAAGAGTGAAAAATCTTGGCATGTTTCTGAGAGTGGACATGAAACAATCAAGTCACATTTTGTGACGTAGACGCGCGCAATATAGAAGGTCCATCGATGCAGTTTCCAAACGCGAAGATGATCCGAGATATGCAGGAGGGCCTCCAGCGACAGAGGCTCCTAAATCAGGTCAACGTAAATCCCTTTGCAGAAGAGGGTCCGCATAGTAGCTTTCATTTGGCACATCACCTAAAGGCTTTCAATAATCTGCCTCCAACCTTTGACGATACAAAGATTCAATGCTTGGATCAACCCGGCTTTGTGTAAATGATTGTTGCGTCCTTCAATGTACAATGATTTCCTTTCTCACTGCAATGACCAAATTGAGCGAAACCACCCAAAGAGCTCAAATTCCACGGAAACCGGGAGCCTCAACCAGCTGCATCTTGGTGATTGTTTCAATCCTCTGTCTGATCTTGGGAGTCACAACAACATTACTTGCATTTCCAACACGTCAATATGAATCTGGAAGGTCATAACAATGTTATATATGAACCAAACAACGCAAACACATATATAAAGCACTGAATGGATATTATTCAATGCACCAGTAGAATTGGATTGTGAATCAAGGGAGTCGAAATATTTAGTTTTCACCATCAAACAACTCAAAATCACTAGTTTTCTTTTTCTTCAAATCGCCATCGCACACTGTTAAAAGGCTCGAAATGATCCCCTTTGCCACAAACAACTCAAAATACACAGTTTCCACCATTAAATTCTCGATATCAATATAATTTTCACATTGGAGCAAAATCACAGTCGCTTTAAGGATTTTGAGCAATAAATTTCTTCAGAAAATGAATTGCATTACCTTAGTTTGAGCCTCTAGCCATCAAGCTCTCAGATATTAAATCTCCAAAAAAAACTCTTTGCACTCTATCATGATTTTAATTTCTCTCTGTCTGTCATGAATTTTAAAGATCATCTCACCTACCAGCTTCAGCATAGGTGTTTGATAGCAAAACAATATATGCAGCATATTCTGTCACGCATTCTCCTCATACAACATTGAAGTGTATTATGCAGCAATGGCAATTATTGCATTCCATGGATTAATCTTATACACACCAAATCTACATATCCTGCGACTATAAAACCCCATGAAACCTCATGTGTTTTACGAACTCAAGCTGGAAACCTTGTACACCAAAATAAATCTGCAGAGTGTTGGTTCATAGACAAACGAGCAAATATTCTCAAATATTCTATAGGCACTGGTTCATTCATCACATTTATTTTAAAAAATTCAATCCAGAGTTTCAAATATATTCTGCAACGATTCTTGTGCTGATGGCACAGGTACAAAACGCATCAGGTTCGCATGATGTGATTGTATAATCAACCAAAAATCCTTATGTGGTATGAATCATTTATAAAAACACTATTCCAGATTCAACTGTTGAAGACCGTTAAAAAATTTACAGACCCACAGACATATGTTAATACGTCTGAACAGAGTTTCAACGATGAACAATAATGTTTATGCGAAGTCATTTAATATAACTTTACTGTGTATGCATTCCGCAAACAGAGACACCATTAACCATTCGACTCAGAAAATCGAGACACCATTCCGCAGACGGAGACACCGTGAACCATTCGACTCAGAAAATCGAGCTCCTGTTCGTGCAAGTAGCACAAATTTATTGCTACAATTGCAAGATCCACACAGAATAATCAATGGAGGCACAACATGAAGCAATTCATGCAATGGAGGAATAACTCCCTTTTGAAACGTTTATGACATGGTCTGACTGTTCAGTTCTCTGTCAGGCGATTACTGTATTCAGAAGAACAGGCAGGCGCAGGCTTGGGTTGAGACTCACGATGAATCCATGCATATAACGCATAGCAAAATGGAACTCACACACAACGAAATTATTGAATAATGGCTGAGATTTCGTAGGGATATGACAGACATGTCAGCCTGCAGAACATGGGCATAATATGAGTAGACTATGCAGGAGAGAGTTACAAATACTGATATGTCAGGTAACGTAGAACTGACATATATATAGATACCACAAAACAAGTGGCTCAAATTGGAGCAGGACCAACAATCGCCCGCTTCGATACCATGTTAAACACACATGGACAACAAGAGAGATATGAAAGATAAAACATGAAATACAATTTTTATTGACAAATGATATAAATTTATAGTACATTATGTGACCGTTGGGATTCACATCCCAAGGTCTCTTGGACTCCTTTTGTCCATTCGGCTTCCACACTAACCCATTGAGGATTAGGTGTCCAATAAAACTAAAAGCTCTTTCCACTCTACACACTTGTCTTTCATTTGATACTCTACAATATTTTTTATGAGTCCCTGGTAGTAGATTTGTGCTTCATTGGGTTTAGTTTCATTCCTCCCATTCTCTATCATTTTAATTAGATTTCTAGAGAAGAAATATGGCAAATTGATTTTCACTTCTCCTTTGATATGCTGGAGAAATATGACATGATAAAGATGCACCACACTATGCCCTCTGTCACATGTGAAAAAGTTCTGAATAATTAACACCAACTCTGCCCATGTCTCATTAAACCATTCCCTCGGAATGCCCTTGGTTCTATTAAATGATCCCTTACTATTTTTCTCCAAAAATAAAGTCCATCCCTTTTCTTTCAAGTGCAAGACATTATGATACTGTTCCCATGACAGTGGTAGATCTACGGCCTGAGAAATAGATTCTGGACTTAATGGGATAACTAGGCTCCCCACTATGGTTTGATCTTGTGCATAATTGTTTATGAACTCCCTAGTGATGCTTTTGTTGTGTCCATTAAACTTTTGGAGGAAGCCTATTAGACCAGCCTGATAAAGTTTTTCTATGGTCTCTTTTTTTCCAATGCTCAATATGGAAATCTTTTGCTTCTACCCTGGTAGGCATATGCTCTGAAAACCAATTTATGTAACCTGGCACTGTCAACATTCTCATTTTGAAAATAAAAATTTATGCACACATATAGATCTTTGTTGACTTATTCATGCATTATGATGATAAGGCTTACCTCTTCTCTAATGCTCTTCACAAAAAAAATGAAATCAATCTAATGAGCCCACGGCTTCCAAAAGATGATAAAAACAAAAAATTTTGATATAGAAAGATCATAAAAACATTTGTAAAAATGTTTTTATTACTTTATTTCTCATTTTCTATTCTCTGTTTTATCAAAATTTTGTAAAAAATCTCCTTTGTTTTGGTGTAGAATTCTCTGCCTCTAAATTTACTGTGTAAAAATTTGAAAAAAAATCATGCCACAGTGTCCTTCTGCTCTTTGGATTCATGAATAATTCTTCCTCCACAAAGACAAATTCATTGTGTATTCAAACTGAAATGATTTAGGTTCACTGTTTGCAAAAATAATCAAGAAATGGCTCACCATATTTTTCAAAATTCACTCACTGTGCAACACTTTGTTTTCTCAAACAAAATATGACAATTCCATGGCAAAATGTGGAAGAATTCGATTTCGTTTAATTGCTTTGGATTAATCCCGAGATTTTCTTTTGGTTTAGCCTTGTATCCCTACGTTTTCACAACATTACTGTTGTTAAGAATCCTCTTCAATTATCTTAGAATCCTCATGTGCTAATAGGTGGCGGAATTAATCGAACAGTGGAAAAGACACACATTTATAACTTGTAGTTTAACCCGTGCTTAACACAAAATATCGAGTTTCATTTATTCTGAATATCCATTAACCAATGAGAAAAATCCGGAGTTTGTTCTTATTTGTTTGCTTCCACGAGATCTTGGAAATTTGTTGGTGTGTTTGATTGACACGACAGGCAGATATCTTGGTTCAAATCTCAGTCAACATCAATGCACCCTCTTCTTATTTCTCTTATTCTCTTTTGCTATTTCTTATGCTTTCTTCTCTTGGCTTAAGTTCTCATCTCAGCCTCTTTGTGTTTTCTTACTAAATTTCGTTTTTCACAGGGTGTTCGAATGTGTGCCTATGGTTTGCACAACGTTCACTTCCTTTCTCTGAGCCTGCAATGGCTCTGATCGTGAAAGAAGAATGCAATCACAAGGGTATATTAGTTTAAAAATCACGGAGGCTTCAATATTTGCATAGGGTATGTTTTATGTCATAGCATTGTGTTTCTTTTGAATTTGTGTTGATCGTTTTTCATGCCGACTTCCGACTCGGATGCCTCCATGGCTTGATTTCCTTGACCTACACTACGTCCTTGCTCCACGGTGTCTGCATACATACCATCACCATAATTCATGTTTTCTGCTTCACTCATATCTGCCTTCATTCCTTTGCATTCCCATAACTTAATCGAAATGCATCATAATTTCATTTTTTTCATTGCATCATTTCAACTTAGGTTACGTCCTTTATCATTTTACATTGTGCGCTCCATACCTTAGCCATATGTATATTGTGTTTTCAACTTTTAATTTAATTTTAAAATGACCCTAGAATGGTCATTGTTGAACAGGTAAATCCCCTCCGCGGATAGAGGCGATCCCACTAGCCCAACACGGGTCTCGCAACAATCACACAATGGTAACACGCAGGTTCCTAATTGCAAATCAAAGATCGATGATGATGGCCTACCTGGATTCCAACGCTAGTACTTGTAGAAGAATCGTCGCTCCCGTTCCTTTGCTCCGGCTGGTCACAATCCTCACGATCCTCGTGAACAGACACCTGCACATGCAAAGAACGACACAAATACAAGCATAAAATCCAATAGATGCAACTATATATCAGTCAGAAAAGATATAAATCAATCATCATTATAAAGACACATGAGTGGAACCATAATGATAGTCGTCTATTAATGAGTTAAAAACAGAGAAAGATACAACCAAGGTTCTGATGTTGAACCTATTCTTTGACTGGGCAAGCAGCTACATACGCCTTGCAAAAGACCTTCTCTCTCTCAGGATTCCGGCAGCATAACCTCCCTATGCTTCACAATTCTTACTTATCACTCTAGCATTACTTCGGCACTCACAAAGACTCTAGCAAAACTAGCTTGTTTAATGCATGGGGACAGTCATTTATAGATGGAGAAGGGAGGAAGATACAATGTACCAGGACGCCCATTGTGGATTGGCATTATCCCTGAAAAGCCACTGAGGATAGTTGTCATTAGTTGTCATGATGACTCTCGACCTCTGTCCTGTGGATTTTTCCCTCAAAGAACTTCATGATAAGAGAGGAAAAAACATATGGGTGCGCGTTGGCCAAAAATCATTACCAAATTTAGGTGGCGCGGGTGTTGCTCTAGGACAGAGCGCCAATGGGCGCGCCCCCTTTTGAGGATCTGAGTCATTGGCAGGGGTAAGACACTGTGTACCTGCGCCAATGGAAAAAGGGCACTTTTTAGGGATAATTTGCAAAAGGTGTCTTCAAGGAACATGAAGTACATACTTAGGGGAACATAATGCAAGTGTTTTTAGGTTATGTCACTGGTCACAGGTCCCGAAATCTGTCCTCCAATGTACGAAAACAAGGGTAACAGGGATGGTGATCAACGGTGACAAATTACTGTGTAACAGTCATGTTTAAAATTAGATTTCTATCATGACACTAACCTTTGTTGTTTTTGTAGGTCAACAAGGATTTAAATATTGAACCTTTAATTCTTGATCCACATGCTTAAGAAAATAATTAGGATTAATGTGATGGTTTTTTTTTAATGATTGGAGTGATGGTATATGTAATGATGGTTAAATGTAGGAAAGGGTATTGAATAGGTGATGATAATGAAGGTAGTGGTAGGATATAGGTAAAATGTAACGGAATGCATATCAAACACTAAATTAGTCTTAACAACTTCTAGAAAAAATTTAAGAAATGAAAAATTTAAGAACAAAATTTTCACTTACTGTACTTGTACTTCCATAAAATATTTGATGTCAATGATGTCTTCTGGTCAAATGATGGTTGACAATGTCTTTGATGGCTCTTCCAGGATATATTGACATGTAAAGACTTATTTCTGCTTCATGTTTTCACATCTGACATTGATTGAGGATCTTTGAATGTTGATGTTGTTCAGGTCCCTTCTGCAATTTGTAATTGATGTTTCAGGTCCCTTCTGACATATACTTTTCAACAATATTTTATATTGCTTCTGTTATATAATACAAGTCCCTTCTACATAATGATATTTCAGGTCCATTCTGCACAATATTTTCAATGATGTATCAAGTCCCTTCTGACATGTAATTCAGGTTCCTTTTAACATGTAATTTTGATTCCTTCTGCAATTCAACTGCTCAAACTATTTGCATAGTTTTATTACAAAATTCCCCCTTGCTTATGTTAATACTTGTTCTCAAGTATTGTATTTCTTGGAGGATTATTTCTGCAAAATCAAAGACAAGTAAGAGAAGAACAAGGTAAAGAATTCATATAAGCCAAACTAGTTGGTTTTCCTATTTGAATTCGAGTTTGCTTTGTGCCAGTTTCCTGGATTTTCACAACCAATCTTATATATATATATATATATATATTCACCAAACTTATTATATATATATTCTGGAATTATGGAAGGCATATTGCTATGCTATTCCATTATTTGCAGATCAGTTTTTGTTGAAATTATTTTCATAAAATCCTCTTTATTTATAGGCTTATTGTAGACTTTAAGCCTATGCCAATTAACTACAAATGAAATAGATGCTTCATCAATTGTTTTTATTTTGACAGATCCATAATCAAAGATCTCTTCTATCTCATACGGCCCCAACCAATGAGTTGTAAACTTTGCTTTGAAATCCTTAAACTTAGAGTCAAACAATAATGCTTAGTCTCCTTTATTGAATGTTTTATTTGATAAATCGATCATGCCATTTTATTCTTTGCTGCTGCACAAGAGATGTGTGCTCTACTACTTGTTTTCTTATTTCATCCAGTTGATTTAATTCCATGACTCGTTGTTCTTGTGCTTAAGATAATTCCATTCCCAACTTTACTGCTAGTTTGAATGTATGTATTTGAAATTCTATGGGCAATAGGACTTCTTTTCCACACACCAAATGATATGGATTGAACCCAATTGTGTTCTTCCATGTTATCCTATATGCCCATAGTGCATCTCTCAATTTCTCTGACCAATCCTTTTTATTCATTTGTACAATTTTCATCATGATATTCTCCAGGACTTTGTTTGTTGACTCCACTTGTCGGTTTGCTTGAGGATGGTACGAAGTTGATTTTCTATGTTTGATCTTGTACTTCTCTATAAGATCTCGAACAAGTTTGGAATTGAATTGCGTGCCTTGGTCAGTTACAATCTGTCTCAGAACTCCAAATCTAACAAAAATTTCCTCAAAGAGGAATGTGACCACTGTGTCTTCTATTGCTCTTGCTACTGCCTTTGCCTCAACCCACCTAGTAACATAATCAATACATACTAGGATGTACTTATTTCCATTTGAAGGTGGGTTTATGGGTCCCATAAAGTCTAGAGCCCATTGCTCAAATGGCTCTATGAGTACTTGTGGCTTTAATGGCATCTCATTTGATATTATTGGCCTTCCTATTCTTTAGCAGTCGTCACATCTTTTGACATAAGCTATGGAATCCTTGAAGATTGCTGGCTAGTAGTAGCCAAGCTTCAACACCTTATAGGTTGTCCACTTATCTACAAAATGACCACCACATGGCTCGTCATGACATGATTTCAAAATATCTAAGATTTAATCTTCTCTAACACATTTTCTTATTATTAGATCAGAACTAGTATAAAATAGATCGCCATTGACCCAAATATCTCTGGCACTTTCTCTAATTATTTTTCTTTTCTGTTTATTTGTGAAGTGGGATGGTAATAGTCCAAAAGATAAATAGTTAGCTACATCTGCAAACCATGGGGTTTTGACAGTTATTGCAAATAGATGTTCATCTAGAAAATGATCTGAAACAAGATTTGGATCACCAGGTGAATGAAACCTTGAAAGCAACTCAGCTTGATTATCTTTACCTGGTCGATCTTGAATTGTGATGTTAAATTCTTGCATTAACAACATCCATCTAGTAATTCTTCCATTTGTAATTTCTTTATTCATTAAATATTGAATGGCTGAATGGTCTATGTAAATGAATACTTGATAGCCTGTTATGTAATTCCTGAATTTATTAACTGCATGTACTACGACTAGCATTTATTTTTCTGTAACTGTGTAGTTCAATTTTACCAATGTTAAGTTTTTTGCTTATGAAATATATGGCATAATTAAACTGGTTTTATTTCTGTCCAAGTGATGCACCTATAACCGTGTCAGATGCAACAATAGATATATGAAATGGCAACGACCAATTTAATCCTCGAAGAATGGGGGCCACTAACAATTTTTCTTTTAATATTTGAAATGCATTTTGACAATTATTTGTCCATTGGAATTCAACATCTTTTGCAAGTAACTTGAATAGAGGCAGAGCTATTTTACTGAAATTTTCAATAAATCTCCTATAGTAGCTTGCATAACCTAAGAAACTTCTTACTTATTTTTGAGTTTTAGGTGGCATTAAATTCACAATGACTTGTATTTTTGCTGGATCCACCTTAATTCCCGATGAAGAAATATGGTGTCCCAACACTATCCCTTCTGTTAACATCATGAAGCATTTTTCATTGCTTAGGGATAGATTTGTCTCTATGCATCTTTTCAAACCTTTCTCAAGATTTTTCAAACAATATCAAATGTGTTTCCATATACAATGATATCATCCATATAAACTTCTACACATTCATGGATTAAATCAACGAAGATTGCAAGGACTGCTCTTTGAAAAGTAGCAGGTGCATTACATAACCCAAAAGGAAAAACATTATATGCATATGTTCCCCATGGGCAAGTAAATATAGTTTTGTCTTGGTATTCCAATGCTATCCTGATCTGATTATACCCACTAAATCCATCTATAAAAGAAAAGAACCTCTTCCCAACTAATGAATCTAGTACTTGGTCAATAAATGGTAGCGGGAAATGATCTTTTAATGTGGCTCTGTTCAATTCCCTGTAGTCTACACATATTCTCCACTTCCCATTTTTCTTTGGCACCACAACTAAATGAGAAACCCATTTACTGTCAGAAATAGGATAGATGAATCCAACTTGTAACAATTTTTGCAATTCTTCTTTCTCTATTTCTTTCATCATGGGATTCATTCTTCTTTGAGGCCATCTTACTGGTTTGATATGATCAACAATGTAGATGTGGTGGATACATGTTTTTGGATGAATCTCCTGCATGTATGTGTAATCCCAGGCAAATTTTTTTGAGTATTTTTGTAACAATGTTATTACCTCTTATTCTTGTGATGATTGTGAGTTATTACCAATATTCAAATTCTTTCCAGAATAAACCTTAATGATTTTTGTTTTTGAATTAGTAATTGAGTTAATAGGAAAATTATTTGCAAATGAATTTTGTAGTGATTGAATTGTGCAATTTTCCTGAAAACAATGATTCAAAATATTACTTGTAGCTTCATATTGTGTTATTCTAAGCTGCTATGAAATATCTAGTTCTGAGATGAAAAGGTCTAATAGATCATCATTCTCTTCTTCTTCTCTAGAATCAAGGACTTGATTAATACTAAGAACAGATTTAGTTTCCTCTTGTTCTTGTCCGTCAATCCATGATAATAAAGAAGGTGATTGTGTTGGAGGATAGAGTGTGACATGTTTCCTTTCATCCCCATGTGCAATAATCATTCTTCCTTATCTGCATCCAATGAAGGCATCTGCAGTGGATAACCATGGTCTGCCTAAAATTAGAGAATGGTATCCTAAATTTGTTTTTGTTTGCAAAATGAGGAAGCCTACAGGATACTCCCATGAATCCAGTGTGACAATGATATCTTCTAGTATTCCTTGTAGTACAACTCTAGATCAGTCTGCAAGTTCTAAAATTGTAGTAGTATGTCTAATGTTGTTTAAGTTCAAATGTTTCATAGTCTCTGCAGTCATAACATTTATAACTGCTCCCAAATCTATTAAAGTATTTGGAACTTAAGAATTATTAATTGAAATAGTAACCATAGGGATACAAGGGTCAATATATTTTTCAATTGTTGTTTTTGTAGACATGAGACTAGCTAGTTTGATAATGACCTGGATTGTAGTAGGATCCCTTTTATTTTTTGCCAATTTTCTTGATGTGTAACTCCTTTATTATCATCGCATAAATTGGAATATCTTTTATTGCTTGCAACAAAGGAATTTTGACATAAGCATTTTTCAATTCATCCAAAATATCAAATTCAAGAAGAGACATTTGAATTCTCCGCTCTACTAACCTCTCTGGATAGGGTGGTGTTTGAGTCATTATACCTTTTCCTTTCTGATTTTGATTTTCTAAATGAGATGTTTCAACTTGTTCACCTTGTTCAGTTGGTTCTTCTATGATCTGTGGAGAATTTTTATGTAATACTTTCCCAAACCTTAAATGGACATCATTTATGGGAAGAATAAAGTATGTTGCTTCTTCCACATTGTATGCTAGTTTGTCCATTTGGTTACGTAGATTTTCTACTGGCTGAGCTGGTAGTTGAGTTAGTCTAGGTGGGGATTGGTTAGAAGGCAGTTGAAGCTACTGAGGTTGAGTTAGTAATGGCGTAAGATTTTTTTGTGAAAATGGCATGGGTTGTAGATGTTGTTGGAATTGTTTGTATTGAAATGGAAGTGATTGTTGATATGACTATTGGTATTGTTGTTGATATGGATACTGGTATTTTTGTTGGTATTGTTGAGCATACATTTGTTGAGGTGGTTGGTTTCCATAACTATATCCTCTCCAAACTTGTGCAGATCGGTTTTGATATTGTTGTGGAGGCCAAGCCTGCAACGACATTGGAGTATTCCATGAATTTTGAGGAGGATACTGATAGTTTTGTTGAGGTAATTGTTGAGGAATCCTTGATTGCCAAGGTCTTCTTGGTGCCATATAGTAAAGAGCATCTGCCCCTTGTACTTCTTCCATCGGATTCATTTGCAATTCTTTCAACTTTGGATAGTTTTCTATTGAATGGCTTTCTGTGCAAAGGCCACATACCTGAATACTATCCAAAGGGCATTCTCTTAATGGATGTTTCTTCCTACACTTAGGACAAAATATTGCTAAGATTTGATCTTGTTCTTCTTTCTCTTTGTTAGCTTTCAAAACATCAACTTGTGTCCCTAAAGTGCTTAGAAGATCAGTTTTAAAGTTTTCTAGCAAACTCCCTATTTCCGCTCTTGTTACTCCTCTTGCTGCTGACATTGAAGCTTTTGAACTGATATCTCTCCTTCTAGTCTTTGATCTTCCTCTAGAATATTTTTGACATAGTTCTACAATTTCATCAAATGACAAGTTTGAAATATCTCCTTTGCCCATTACATTAAGAATGTTAATATATTCATCTCTTTATATAATATATATATAATAGTTATATATATAAATATATTTTTTTTTTTTTTTTTTATTTAACTGAAACAATTGTGATTTATTGAAAATTTCAGGTTGGGCAAAGCCTAATCAACCATTTTACAATTCGTGGATTTTACATGAGCTCCTCTCTTGGTTAGGGGATAATTTCCATTTTCATAGCCCCTGCATTTATGCTGATCATTCCACTTTGTTGAGTGCATCCTGTGTTTGCCAATCTGTCCACTTCCTCGTTTAGATCTCTGAGTATGTGAAATGTTTGCATCGAGGAGAAGTCCTTCAAGATTCTGATCACTATTGAGAGCTGTTTGTTTAATGCTGGATCCTTGAGCCGTTTCTTGCTTATTAATGACTTTATCAACAATTCTGAATCCCCAAAAATAAGGATTTCTCGTGGGTTTTCTTTTCTGGCTAATTGGCAAGCTTTTAGAAGACTGAGAGCTTCAGCCTGATTGTTGGTTTTCGTTCCTAGTCCCCATCTGAAATATTCTTTTTCCCCGTTTGGGTAGAATATTACCCCTCCTACTCCTGATGTGTCTGGATTGCCTTTTGAGGCACCATCAAAGAAGATAGTGAACTTGCCCGGGGATTTCCACCACTGCTGAAATCTATCCTTGGATTCTCGAATCTGCCATCTTTCCTTATGGGTTGGCCGAGTGATTGCTGAAGGTCTGGTCTTGTATGAGAAGTCATCCAGCCATGTCCTTTCCTCTGTTCGAAGGGAGTTGTCATCTTTGACTGAAGAATGGTTCAGGGTTTCTAAAAGGAGTTTCTTTGCCTATTCTGCCACTTTTTCTGCTGGTATTTCATTTTGGTTGAAGATGATTTCGTTCTGGGCTAGCCATAGCTTCCAGCATACATATTTTGGGGCAGCAATCCATACCTTATACCATAGAGATTTGCCAACGATATTGTGAGAATAACTGGCTTTCCAGGTGGATAACATATTTGCAATTGAACAGTGCGCTGTGGGTCTCACATTTAGTCCGCTCAGAAAGATAGAGTAGACCTTCTTAGCATACTCACAATTAATAAACATATGATCTGAGGTTTCCTGTGCATTTTTGCATAGGGCACATCGATGGGGGCCTGCTATGTTCCTCCTACACATGTTTTCTCCGGTCAGGATTTTGTTATGGATCAGTGTCCAAAAGAAGAAATTGATCTTGGGTATGCTAAAACTGTCCCAAACCTGCTTCCACACTAATTTTGGATGAGGCGAATCCTTTTTGCTTTGCATCTATAGATATCCATGTCTTGCTGTGTACACCCCCGTCTTTCCCCATCCCCAGGTATCTTCTTCATCTTTATGAACTGGAGCGAAGTCTGAAATTGCCTCTTTAAGGGCGTTTAGCTGAGGGATTAGATGCGTTGGTGCCTTGGGAAAATTCCAGCGTTGCCATTCTCCTTTGTTGTCCCAGCCAGTGATGTCTTTGATTTTTTGAATTCCTTTTGATTGTAACCATGTTCTTATCTCTGATATTTCACTGTTTTCTTTTAGAGGGGGGTGGCCCATGACTCTGTCTTTCCATAGCAGAGTGTTTTTGCCGTTCCCAGGAATTTTGTACAGGTGAGTTCTGAAGAATTCGATGCCTTTGCTGCATAGCTTCCAGGCTTGCGTTCCTTTTGGAGCTTTGTCCGGGATGAGGGATCTAATTGACTGCTGTTTGAAGTATTTGAATTTTAATATCTGACTGACTAGGTGATTGGGCTCAACGAGAAATTGCCACAGTAATTTACAACCCAACACTACGTTTGCTTGCAGCGGGTCTCGGATTTGGAGGCCGCCTTCCTCAATAGGTCTTTTCGCTGTTTCCCATTTAATTAAATGGAATCTGTTATCATTTCCTCGCCCTCCATTCCAAAGGAAATTACGCATGAGGCTGGAGATTTGGTCTGAGATTTTCTTTGGGGCCAACATTAAGGAGGCCTGAAACGTTGGCAATGCTGAGAGGACTGATCT
>APFE030958035.1:2919-21185 GCA_000404065.3 Pinus taeda
CGTACCTACGCACTAAGCCTTCGCCGCTTCTGCGTACCCACGCACAGAACCTTCGGCGCCTCTGCGTACCCCCGCACTGAACCTTCGGCGCCTCTGCGTACCCACGCACTGAACCTTCGCCACCTCTGCGTACCTTGGACTAGGGCTGAAATAACCTCAGATGCTCAGATCTGAACTTGTGCTCAAGAGATCACCCTTCGCCAATCCGCTTCTGACTTCTCCTTTATCAATCAATCTTTTAAGAACCGAGAACCCAATAGATCAGATCTTAAGATATTCAAAGACACGAAAGATGCCTAAGCCAAAAGATCTCCTTTGCTTTATATAGGCTAGCTCTTCCTCAAATCAAGGATAATGGGGCTTAATAATAATAATAAAATAATCAATACCGCGGGCCAAAACCATGATAACCCAATACTGTTGGCTAAAGACCATGAGAAAACCCCACGGGTGGGCGCTTAACTGCCTTGGAATGTGTGCACTGGGGTACGCACCCCATGAATGGGTGACCCGCGTATTTGGACGCGGTCCCTGCACGGTATAACTGCGGGTACGCACCTCCTGAACTGTTCTCCTGCATACTTCTTTATTTTTCATCAAAATGAGAGCCATGCCATGGGTGTTGCCATCAAGTACAACATCTGAAACATATAATCATACCAGAACCATAATGCCAACACCCCATAGAACACCCTGCATTCTAACCTAATTTGCTAGACCTAAACTGCCCAGCTCCATCTGATCCAAAAACAACAACAAAATCAATCAAAACCCTTGAGCTACTATACTTAGCAAAAAATCTTGTTCATGATCCAGTCATCTTGACTGAGATTCATAAGGAGAGAGCCCTCTCCCGACCTGGTAGGGCTAGCTACTAGGTTAAGCTTGGTTTGTGGTTACCCTAGAATTGCCTTCCTTCAGCCTGAGGTCAATCTAGGCTCTAACATAGTGGCGACCATACTGGGGACATAGTTTTATGTTCCCTAGTAAAATGTATCCAGTTTAGATCTGATTGTTGATGGTGGAAAATGATCAGACACCGGAAGGCTGAAATCATTCACTTGGCAACTCTAAATCAGTTTCGAGATCAGATCCAAGGACTCCACTGGAGGATGAACCTGACCAGCAAAAGCATGAAAAGACAATATGGAAAGATCAGGTATTCAAGTTGGAATTTCATCCAAGATATTATGTTCTTTGTTATAAATTATATCTTCTCTTTTCCCGAGAATGTCAAGAAGGCTTTACGAAGTATATTGATTTGAGAAAGGATCCTAGACCTGCATTTGATTCTTTCCCTTTGGGGATTGCAAATATGAAATATTCACATGCCTTTGATCTTGATCAAGACCCTTCTTCCGAATCTTATGATGACCATCGTCAAACTGATGAGCCAAAAGAGACCAAGACTAATTCTACAGCTTCTGTACATATTCCCATACCTTGTAAAACTCCAGATAGATACAAGCCTCTGATTTTACCTCACATATCCCATGCTTTCCCTAAAAATCATTACCTATATCTACCAAGATTTGACAGTGAATGTGACAACATCACTACTGAGAGACATGTACTGAATTTTGATTCTTTTCTTGACCTTTTTGAAATTGATGAAGAGGATGTCAGTATTAGGTTTTTTGCTCTTTCTTTGCAAGGCAAAGCCAAGAGTTTGTTCAAAACCCTGCCTGATGTGAGCATCTTAGATTTCCAGCAATTCGCCAAAGTTTTCCTCGACAATTGGGTGGTCAGAAAAAACCCTTTCTTGATTCTAGAAGAATATAACCAGCTAAAAAGACTACCAGGGGAGATAGTACAACAGTTTTCTACCAGATTTAACCAAGTTTATTGTTCGATGCCTGTTAATATAAGAGCTCCTCCTGGATCCACTCTCTTGCACTACCCCGATGCCTTTGATACAGAAATGGAGTTTCAGCTGAGAGAAAGGAACCTTGAAACACTTGAAGAGATGCAGAACAATGCAGTAGATGTAGAGGCTAATTTGCTGATCAGAAGAGTAAAGTTGAAGGAAGAAGAGAGGAAGAACATAGATCCAAAGAAATTGACATCTCTAGAGGTAAAGCTCGACATTTTGGTAAGTGCAGTGGAAGAGATGATGTAAAATATCACCACAAGGAATGAGTATGATGTTCAAGACCACGGATCGCTGATTTAACAAGAACAAGTGGACGATCCAAAACATTTTATTTCTTATCCCAGTTGTCATAGATCTAATAATGATCGTTTTATAGACTATCTTGGAGAAGAGAGAGTTGTTGACCTGACATGTATGCTTGATTATGTGTTTTATACTGATGATTTCCCTAAGTTTGATCAGTATGATGATGATTATGTTCTCCAAACAAAAGCTAATCTTGCAGATGAATCAGTAGTTGGTTTGTGGAAGGAGGAAGTTCACTTTCAGCATCTCGAATACAGTGATCAACCGATGCATATCAGCTATGGAAGTGAGGAGGAAAGTGTAGAAAATTTTGAAGTAAGTGAAGGATCTTTGCCTTTTTGTTTTACTTCATTTCAGTTTATCAGAGACAACTTTCATGCAATCAAAAATCTACTGTCGACAAGTTTTGATCTGGACCATAGTGAGGGCAATGAAATCTTCGTTCAAGACTTTTCATATCTAGATTTGCAGCCCCTGAATGCCATTGATTGTCAAGTTGTAGATGAAGGCTTGGAAGCTGGAACATATGATCAAATGATGCAAGATGATTCCATACCATTATGTTTTGAATCATTTCAGTTTTTGAAGGGAAATTTGCATAGTACATCTTCAATAAAGGATGAGCATCCTGTAGAAAATCATGCAATCTCATTAGAACCAACAGAAAATGGGTTGCAATAGTCTTTTCAAGTTTTTCACGATCCAATAGCTGATGTGTTGGATGATGTCTGCAGTCAAAGTCCTTCTCCATTAGCTTCATGTGAGATTGAAACAAGTATTGATACAGATTTGATCTGGCAACCAGTTTCTTTGTTAGTTTTAGCAGGAGTCTCGTCACAGTGCTTAGATGAAAGTTTGCATTCATGGTATGAGCAGAAGAAAAGTAATCCATTGGATGAGCTAAGTCCCAGTGCACATGAATTTCAAGATCCTTATGCAGTATTTTTGGAGTCAAATAGAGAATCCATATTATTCAATCCGGGAAAATTTGGATATGTTTACAAGTTTTCATGGGAGTTGCATTGCAGTAGTTTTCTCTTCTTTCTCATAAACAAGCACTTGCGGAGAATTAAAACAGTAGCCCGAATGCTTACTTGGTTGCATTGGTTGTTTCATTTCACTTGATCGGGGGAGGAATGGATCACTTAGAGTAGGGTGTGATTAATAAGCTCACAGAAGTGAGCATGGTTCAGTCAGTTTTAGAGTTATTCTGTGTCATCAAGTCGTTAGTTTTCAGTCATGCATTTCAATTTGAGTTTTTTTACTCCATGCCCAATGGATAAGGCTACTAGGTCTACGTGTTCTTGGCACCTCCAAGGAGCTACCATCCCCAATGGAGCCAATGTTAGTGTTAGTCTTTGAAGCCTTCCACCAGTGATCAAACATGCTCTTACAAAGTGGTCTTAGGGTGTCAAAGTCAAATTTCGTCATTTCAGTGAGTCTTCAAGTAAAAATTGGTCACTAGTTATTAGGTCTAGGATTTGTTTTCACTCCTTTCAAATTTTTCCAAGTGTCGATCCATGTCACCATTCGGCTGAGTGTAGCATCATTCAAAAAGTTTTCATCATCATTTCAGGTTCCAATGGCTCATTTTACACCTTGTTTGTGCTTCAGCTGTACTTGGGTAAGGCTCATTTCCCTCTCCTAGGGTTTTGAAGGTAATTTTTCTTGGATGGTCAAATCATCAACAAAACTTGTATCCTGATTCTCATACACCTTCCCCTATCCTTAATATACCTTTGTAAGCACTTCCCATCACCGATATCCCTTAAATTCATCATTTTCCCACAAACCCTAACTTATTGCTACAATTTGACAATTTTCTAGGCTAGGCCTATGTTTTTCCTTTTTGGACCCCTTCCCCTCACTCAATATTTGAAATTCCACTTTCCCCTGCTTCCTAACATCCCTACCTATTTTCCAAAATTTTCTCAAGAATTTAGAAGCCCCTTATCCCCTTCATTTCCCTTCATTTCTACAAATCCCTCATTTCACATATCGGGATAGGTTTTATTCAAATGATGTTTTTGAGAAATAGAAGATGAATTTCACAAATGTGAGAGAGGTTTTTGTCCATAATAGACCCAAGAAGAAAAACCTCCTTCAATTTTTACACAGGTTTCATGGTTTTGGAGAAATGTCTAAAATATCATTTGCCTCAGGAGGGTTGATGCACCTCTAGAGTGACCTTGGTAAAATCAATTTTTCTCCTAGATGGAATGACCAAATGACTTTATTGATGATTTAAATGATGCGTAGACACAAATATATTTCCAATGCGCTATCATGAGCTCAATTTGGAGTTGAGGAAGACATTCAAAAGTTAACTGCAACAACACTATGCATTTTGGCAGCCTCATTTTGCACATTTTGACCAGTCCTTGGAGATTAGACTTTTTACAGGGAAAAAGAACTCCAAATTAAAAAAATTCAAGATGTTATGGAAAGTATACTCGACATTATTTCCAATGCGCTATCACACGCCCAATTTGGACATTGGGAATGCTTTCAAAGTGAGTTTGAATGGCAATGCACTTTTGAGGAGGGCATTGTGTTTTTGAGTTGGCACTGCGCACCTAGCAGCATTTCTCTGTGAAATTTTACACAGGCGCTACGCTTTCAGAGTGGCGCTGCACACCTATGTGAGGCACTATGCTTCTACCCAGCAAGGCTTAAAATTGTTCCAAATCTCTAAAACTTACGAAATCACCTCCAAATTTCCTCTTGAGAGGTAAGTACTATCATATCTATTGATGTTTAGGGTGCCCATATGAAAGTTTTCTTGGTCTTTCCTCTTTGAAATTAAAACCCTAATTTTTATGGTTTACCTTATTTTTCCTATTTCTATCACTCACTATTGATATCAAACCCTCATTCCCTCTATTCTATTACATTTCATCACCCCCCTATCACTCCCCAAAACCCCCCTCCTCCATCATTTACCTATCATTTCACCTATTGCTATTTTTGAAATTTGCAAAACCCCCCTCCTCCATCATTTACCTATCATTTCACCTATTGCTATTTTTGAAATTTGCATTCATTTCCCCAAGTCTTTGCCCATACCACCATCTATAAACCATCACATTGTGTAAATTAAGGCAAACAACGGATAGAGATAGTGACTATGAGTATGAGGAGGAGACATTAAGTGATAGCTCTATGGAGAGGCACTAGGAGACTTTTTGCATCTTCCAAGCAAGTGATTGCTCCACGGGAGGTGGAAGGGACCTTGCCTTCTTCATCAAAAAAGCAGGTACAAGTGCAGTAGCTAGACAAAGGGAAAGGAAAGGTCCAAGAGGAGGATCTTGATGATGATATTGAGAGAGAGTTTGAGCTTGCCTAGCATGAGGAGCCAGAGCATCATCACACTCATCATGGAGTGGAAGTCATTGACCTGGAGAACTTAGATGAGGCTTCAGAGAAAAATTTGCTCTTGTTAGAGAAGGATTCTCATATTCAGATGTTCATGGACACTCTCTCAAGGGAAAAATTTGTCATTACTCATTTGAAACAAGAAAACAAGCAGCTAAATGACAAACAAGATCTCATGGAGCTTCAAATGCTCAAATTGAAGAGGCAATGTAAGAAAGAGCATCATGTCAGTTTGATTCCAGTTTAACAAGAGATTGAGCATGATAGGGAATATTTGCTTGAAAGAGTCAATTTTCATTTGGAGAAGCTGCTATGGAGGGCTAACAGAGATAACCAGATGATGAGGCATAAAGCCTATCACTACAAGACATGGAACAAAATTTGCAACATGAGAATGAAGAGGACAAAAGCTAGGTTGAGGAGAGCCTTAGAGGGAAAGAAAGAGAAAGATAGACTCAAATATTGGCTGAAGCTTCTTTTTCCAACCAAAGCACTTGATGGTGGTGCTACATGCCAAATTTGGGCAAATTTTGAGAACTTTTGCATTTTTGAAATTTTGAAATTCTTAACACGACGCTTTTTCCATGAGCATCAGATGGAGGAAAATTTTATATATTTGGATTCAGCATGATGATAGCATTCATCCTAGAAAAATTCAGAAGTTTTGGAGCAAAACTGGCCCACCAAAAGGTCCAAAAACTACCAAAAAATGACCTTTCTGCCTCATTTTGGACACACATAAGCAGTCTTGGGAGATTCAAGTTTTGAGGGGGGAAATGACCTCTCAATTCAAAAATTCAAGTTTTTCCAGAAACTAGACTTTACGACCTTTCCAATGAGCTAACATGGGCTCAATTTAGATGCCAAAAAGGCCTCCAAAAGTGACCTAAAAGTGGCACTGCGCTTTTGACTAGTTTGCCCAGAAAATCAAAATTTCGCCTGATTTGACTCTAGATTTGTTTTCTCTCTCCTCATGAATGATTTTACTCATGTAATTAATGACATGGCATTTAAATGTAAAAGTGAAATAGGGTTAGAGGGTAGATTCATTAGTTAGAGGTGGTTTTGAGGCAAATGTATCTGTTTCCAGTCTTATAGAGGCAAGTTGTTTGACTGCCTATATTCCAGTTCTTAGTTGGGAAATGGTTGAAACAACCCCTCTTCTCATGGATTCAACCCCTGATGGTCAAGATGAGTATTTTTAATGCCTATATCAAGTGTTTTCTTAGTAATTTGTTGAGGTTGGATACTCTTGGATGCTATGAACTATATTGTACATCATTGTAAGCAGTTTGGCAAGGAAATTAATAGGAGTTGCGGTTATTTTTATGGGATACATGTGGTATGGTGTTTCTGCATAGTTTCTTCTTTGTTATCAGTTTGTTTACATGTTTTATGTATGCCACAATCTAATTCATTTCTTCTAGCTGAATGATATCAAGATAGATAGGTAGAATTCATTGTTTATATTTCTCTACCTTAGGAAGCCATTCAGTTTTCTATGTTTTCTATTGTTTGAGAAGGATACATGATCTTTGCATGCTCTCCTCAGCTCCTCACCAGTATTAGACCTACCATCTCACTCAATTTCAAGTGCCAAAGAACCTACCTACCTTGCCCCATAGAACACCCTGCATTCTGACCTAATTTCCCGGACCTAATTTCCCGGACCTAAACCTGCCTAACTCCATCTGATCCACCAACACCAACAAATTCAATCAAAAACCTCGAGCTACTATACCTAGCATAAAATATTTTTCTTGATCCAGTCATCTCGACTGAGTTTCATAAGGAGAGAGCCCTCTCCCAGCCTGTTATGGCTAGCTACCAGGTTAAGCATGGTTTGTGGTTACCCTAGAATTGCCTCCCTTCAGCCTGAGGTCAATCTAGGCTCTAACAGCCCTCATGGCCTCCCTGACATCCCAAGGCTCGTCAGATGGTTTGCCTTATTCAGGATATAACCCTGCATTCTTTTCTATTTATGTCCATTCCTTCTTCTCTTCTGCATCATCTCTTCCTTCCTGTAGGCCTAGTAGCAGGTGGATTGAGCTTGAGTCCTATCCACTTAACTTTGAATCTTTGCAAGATCCTCTTGTACATGGGTGTCCTCTCCAAGGCATTCCTTAGCCTTTCAGGAGTGTGATATTATTTGATCTGGAGGTTGTGGGATAAGGCATGTCATCTCCTATGGCAGGCTTGCAAAATTTTTGTTCCCAACAACCTGAATTTGTCTTCAAAATGCAAGTTGGCTTGTTCTTGGTTGGAAAGGTATTTAGGAGCTAAATCAACATCATTAGAGATGAAGTTGTAATTGCTAATGCTAACCATTGGGCTCATTAGCTTTGCCCGTATATATAATGGTTCCTTTTCCTCATTTTCCATTACTCTCTTCACTTCCTCAACTCTTGCCTCCTCATGAGTCATCAAGATCCTAAGGCCATTAGTTGTGTATCCCCCAATATTGCATTGAGATCCAAAAAATTCATATCAGTTAGAGTGAGGTTGTGTATGTAAAACTCATCCAATTTTGCTTTGTCCTCCATGCTATATTGGTTGAAAAATTCAATGAACTATTTGTAATCCTCAAAAGGGCATAGATCCATGTTGTGCTAAGGTTTTTATTTGGAATTACAGCCACTGTTCTTTGAGAAAGAGTGCATAAGACTTGGATGGTTGTCTGCACTGTAATGCCTCCATGGAGAGGCTTTCCATGGTGGCATGTTGGGTTTCTTTATCCTGCAGCTTCTCTCTCAACCACATATTTTCTGCCTGTAGATTCTCCTTCATTGTGGACTCCTTCATTCTAAGCTCACTTAATTATTCGCTTATTTCAAGGACCTTTTCTTCCATGAGGTCGACATCCTCTACCTTCTTAGACTTAGAAATTTGCATCCACATGTGGGTTCTTCCTCTTTCTATTTCTAGCTCATAGAAAAGTGGGACTGCAAATTTTTGGGTAATAATCCTCTCTCCTTCAATGAATTTGTAGTAAGAGCTTAGGCTAGGTTGTGGACTAGGCTCATGGAGCTCTATGAATTCCTTCTCAAATGTTTTTGGGGAGGTTTCTACCTCCTATAACTGTTGTGTCACATTTTTCCCCTCTAGCAGCACATTCTGCCCCTCCTGTAGCTCATTCTGCCCCTCCTCTAGCTCATTATACCCCTCGTGTAGCATCCTTTGTCCCTCGTGTAGCATACTTTGTTTCTCATGTAGCATACTCTGCCCCTCTTGTAGGTTCCCTTTTTCTTCTTGTTGGAGGGTTGTTGATGTCTTAGGTTGTTTGAAGGAGGTTGATCTGGTGGTAGGCCTCCTTAAATATGCTATAGGAGTCTTTGTTGTGGGTTTTGGAGAGGTGACCTCTTTGATTTTTCCTTCAGTTGGCCCTACCTCCTCTTTCTTGCTTAGGGACTCCTCAATTGTGATGGGGACCTTTCTGGCAGTTTTTTGCCTCCCTTGCTTGATCCTAGTGCTTTTCCTAGTCTTAAAATATAGGGGGGATTGCCTTTGTCTCTTCCTTTTAGGTTTGACTGGGGTGCTTAAGGTAGCTAAAGTTTCAGCTACCTCTTGTTCAGTGATTCCTGGAGACAAAATTGTTTTTTTTGGGGGTATCTTTGTTTCTCTAGGCTCAGTAGTCTTCTTATCACTTGATTTTTCATGTTTTCGCCCTCTTCTTTTTCATCTTGTGCTCCCCCTACCTCTGCCTTTGTTTCTTCTTCCTCCTCTATTTTCATCTTTGCTTCTTCTAGTGTCCTTTCTGAGTATGCCTCTCTTTCCTTTTATTATGACCCTATTGCTTCTTCCTCTTCCGTCATTGCCACTTCTTCTTCTTCCTTTGTTTTTCCCTCTCTTCCTCCAACACGAGAGGTTGGGGTCTCACCCGATGTGAGGGTTTGTGTCTCTATGAAGGTTTCTCTATCCATGTCTATGAATTTGTACCAAAGGACATGGTATCTCAAATTTATCAAGGCATCCTCCACTACCAGTTTAATGAGGCCATTGTGGCCTAGTGTTAGTGTTTTCCTTCTCTCACTTTTAACTCATGTCCCTGATGGACAGCAGGAGAAAGCATGCCAAACTAATTCTTTGAGCAAGAGGAAATTATTTCTAGAACTTGAGTTCATAAAGTAATCTAAAGTAGTAAGCATACACTACACTCATTCTTCCCCCACAGGATATGTATTTTAGAATATGGTAGGCCACCTCATCCGAAGGATAAGGTAGGATTTCCCTCCTAACTCCATTCTTATCCTCAATAAGCTTTTCATTGGTAGTGAAGAAATTATTTTTAGTAGGGACACTAGTGGCTTGGTCCTCTCTGCTCCATTTAATCTCTACAGGTAGGGTTGTTACTCTACTAATTATTTCAGTGGTGAGAGAAATATCTGACCCCCTCACCACAGTGGTGGAACTATCCTCTGTTTTTTAATTCAGAGCAATGGATAATTCAAAGGAAATTTCATCATCATACCCTTTCAATAACTAGAAGAACCCTAGCCACTAGTGTCTTCTAAAAATGTATACCATAGGAGGGTGTAAGTGGATTCTCTTGGTATCTGAGCGCTCCCTTCTATTAAATCCTCCCCCCATCTCTTCTCTATGTTATTAATTAAGAGAGGGAGAGATACATCTTCTATAGCTTCAGTGTGTAATTCAGTGGCAACAATGAGTTAAACATTCCCTGTTAATAACAATTGCCTACATTCCCATTAATCTACTGCTCAAAAAGACATTTTAATTTCACAATTAGGCTGCTACTGCCTGTAGAATTTGAAGTGAAATTTACATGCAATCTGATGGATGGATGAAGGATATGGTGGCACTTACTTTTTTTCAACTAGTCTAGGATGAAGGTGGTAATTCGGAGATCAATTCGAACCTCTGTGGCTTTCCTCCACCTTCTCAAACTTCTTGTAGTAATCTCTCAGCCCTCCTGTAGTAGTTGCAGGCTTGCCTGTAGCAATTGCAGAACGCAGTTCGAAACTCCTCGATGGAACCCCGATCTTTTCCTCTCCCTAATTGTTTTTGAAATTAGTGATTATGCAAAAGAACCCAAGCCTAAGTAAATAATATGCCATTTTTTATTTAGGCTTGAAGTGATATGGTGACCTAGTAGTCACACAAGGTTTCCTCTTTTGGAGCGTTGTCCCCACTTTGAGTAATTATTTCTCCTTTTCTCATAATAAACACCCATTATTTGTGATCCCAACTCACTTTATGTGACATATCCACATTGCATGAGTTCTTACCATCACTTTTAGTTAACTAGCTGAGGGTGGCCAAGTTAACTGGCCACCTCCATCTTATTAAAACATCCACTCTTGACATTTACACATTTTCATTATTCACACATAGGTAGGAGGTAAGATTTTGCCATACTTGTGCCTAGCTCATGATCGAAATGTTGTAGGGACTTGCATGCTTAAGTTGGACCATATCATCGGCATTAAGGGAGTTGACTTGCTGGTTCATTTCCTATGTATTACTTCATTTCTCCTCATGATACTTGACTATTGTGTTTGTTGTGTGTGCAGGTACCTTGTTGTTGCTCAAGTTGGTGCTACTAGTGGAAAATCCTCCTGGGAGTGATATAAATGCTTCAGAGTGGCCTCTTAAGTTTCCATCACCCTCTACTGATGAGAGAAAACAAGTTTAATGATTTTTGCGATGTGTGCACATGCTACTATAAGAGGAGGTTTTCTTCCTATAGTAGTCCTTTCCTTTTCCTCTAGGGTCTTCAATCTACATGGGGGTGATGAGAGAATTTGTAACAAGTCCTAAGGATAGTTCAAGGACCACGAGGGAGTAGTGTAGACTTGTAGAAATGAAGATAATGGCTTCTATGTGTTTTAAAAAAAAATTAACAGGAGTAAGACAAAGTGGAGGAATTGAGTGATTTTTTTATGAAATGAGGTGGATGAGTGATAGATGGATGATGGACCATGATGGGGGAACCTTCTTCATCATTTTCAAGGCCATCGGTTCCTTGTTGGGTTGTCCTTTTCCTCGGATCCCCTTCCTGTAGATTTTTAGGCCCCCTATAGCACTACTGGACCTTCCTGTAGCAGTCCAGAGAGGGGGTGAAACTTGAATTTTAGGCTAATGGGATGGTGGAGAGAGGTGATCACATGAGTGGAGATGATGGATAGGAAGTGCATGGATGAAATAATGAAAGAAACCTTGAGAATTTTGGCCCTGTAGCCATGGAATCTACCATCGTATATAATCCTGCAAAATGGAAAATTGGTCAACAGATAGGGTATAAATCCTTTTCATGTGTTTTTATCATTTTTTTTTTCTTGAGACAGATAGGCTACCTCATGAGGAGGTTTTTGAACTGTATGCTTGCCCTAGGTGCCTCAAGAGAGGTTTTCACCTAGGAATCTTTATTATTTTTTTCTTCTCTTTTTTTTGCTCGAGGGTTTCCTCAGAGAGGTTTTCAACCTAGGATTTAGCCTCAGATGCCTAATAAAGGTTTTCATCCACTCATTTTTCCTTTTTTTTTCCTTTTTTCTTTTTCTTCTTTTCAACAAAAATATCTAAGAGTGTTGTGGATTGGGAGCTATGACGTTCCCAATCACACTGACTTCTTTGTTGATTGTACTAATGAATTATGCCTTAGACACAGGTTTCTTATATAACTTCAGTGTGTAACCATTGACAAGCAAGGGGATCCCTTCCTCATCAATGGTCCTGATTTGAACAACTCCATTGTCATAACATTTTTCCATTAAGTATGGGCCTAACCATCTTGTCATCAGTTTTCCTTTAAAATATTTGAACCTAGAATCATATAATAATGCCCAATCCCCTTCTTGAATTTTTTTTTCCTTGATATGCTTATCATTCCAGACCTTCCTTTGCAATTGTATAACTTCAGTGTGGAGGAGGTCCTGTATTTTGAACTCATCCAAGCCATTCAATTGGAGCATCCTCTCTTGTTGTGATTTGGTGACATCTAAGTCCAATTGGGCTACCATTCTCAAAGTATTATACTCAAACTCAATAGAAAGAAAATCTTTCTTCCCATAAACTACATCATATGCAATGAACCCAGTAGTTGTCTTCCAAGTGGTGTTATAGGCCCAAGTGGCCTCCACTAGTCTATCTTCACAATATCTCTTGTTGCTGGTCACAACCTTGGTGAGGATGCTCTCCAATGCCCTATTTGTGACCTCTACTTGCCCATTTTCCCGAGGGTGATAGGAATTAGACATTTTGTGTTTGATATTATGTTTCCTTAGGATAATCTCAATCAGATGTGATCTGAATTGAGCCCCCTGATCAGTGACTATCTCCCTTGGATAGCCAAACTTGTAGAAAATATT
Source organism: Pinus taeda (assembly GCA_000404065.3). Lineage (NCBI taxonomy): Eukaryota > Viridiplantae > Streptophyta > Pinopsida > Pinales > Pinaceae > Pinus > Pinus taeda. The sequence goes on from APFE030958035.1 coordinate 15,799, forward strand.
TTCCCTTAATAATTGAACCACTTTCTCCTCTATTGCTGCTTTGACATCCTTTGTCTCAGCCCACTCTGTCAAGTAATCAGTTTACATAATGATGTACTTTTTTTGCTCTGATGGTGGTTCAATTAGCCCAATGAAATCCATGCCCCACTTGTCAAATGAATCTAAGGCCACTTGAGGTTGTAGAGGAATTTTATCCCTGGGTGTGGGTTTCCCCATCCTTTGGCACTGATCACATCTACTGGTATATGTTCTTGCATCTTGATGGAGAGTGGGCTAATAGTAGCTAACTTGTAAGGCTTTGAAATTTGTTCTCTTAGCAGCAAAATGATCCCCACAAGGCCCATCATGGCAGGCTGAGAGGATGTCAAAGACTTCCTCTTCCCTGACACATCTCCTTAAAATATGATTTGGTCCCAACTTGAAAAAATTTCCCCTAATCCAAGTGAAAGGGGCACTTTTCCTTACAATTTTGCTCTTCTCCCTAGATGAAAAATTTGGAGGAAATATCCTAGCAACTAGGTATTTGGATATGTCAGCAAACCAGGGAGAGAGCACTGAGATAAAAAAATAGGTGCTCATCTAGAAGTTGATCATAGACTATCCCTTAATCACCTACAAGCAAACTAAGTTTAGACCAAAAATCTGCAACTACATTTTCTTTTCCTAGCTTGTCCATGATAGTCAAATCAAACCGTTGTTACAATAACAACCATCTAATGATTCTAGCATTCACATCAGGCTTATTCATCAAATATTTAATAGTTGCATGATCAGTATGCACAAAAATTTGGTATACAGTGATGTAGCGGCTAAATTTGTTTAAGGATTGTACAACAACTAAGAGCTCTTTTCTAGTTACAGTGTAGTTCAATTCAGCCTTAGACATATTTTTACTAATGAAATAAATGGCATAGGGTAACTTGTCATCTATTTTCCCTAAGGTTTCCCCCACAACTTTTTATGATGCATCAATATGGATATGGAAAGGCAGAGCTCAATTGGGAGCTCTAGGTATGGGTGCAATGATCAATTTCTCTTTTAATATCTCAAGGGCCTCTTGGCAGCTACTTGTCCAACATAATTCTAAGTCCTTGGCCAATAATCCAAAAAATGGTCAAGCCAATTTACTGAAATCCTTGATAAACCTCTTATAATAGCCAACTAAGCCCAAGAAACTCCTAACATCCCTCTACTTTTGAGGAGTATGGACCCTTTTTATGATGGCAATCTTGTTTGGGTCCACTTGTATCCCTTCTTGAGATATTGAATGGCCAAAGAAAATCCTTGCCTTCATTAATAAATCACATTTCTCAGGACTCAGTGAGAGATTCATTTCAATGCATTTTCTTAGTACTTTACCTAGATTAGATAGAGCCTCCAGGAAGTCAGACCCATAGGGAGTGAAATCATCCATGTATATCTCTATAGAGTCATGGACAAGATCAACAAAGATGCTCAAAACTTCCCTTTGAAAAGCGGAAGGGGCATTGCATAAACAAAATGGGAGGACCCTATAAGAAAAGATACCCCAAGTAGATGTGAATGTAGTCTTGTCTTGATCCTCAAGGTTGATCTGGATATGATTTTAACCTCTTAATCCATCAAGGAAAGAGAATAACTTCTTCCTGCAAGACCATATAAAAATTGATCAATGGAAGGAAAAGAGAAATTGTCTTTCTATGTGTTCATGTTTAGTTCTCTGTAATCCACACAGATACTCCACTTCCCATTCTTCTTTGGGAATAAAACTAGAGGGGATACCCACTCACTATCTGAGATGGGGTATATGAACCCTGCATCCAACAACTTTTGTAACTCTTCCTTTACTATTCCCTTGAGGTCTGGTTCCATTCTCCTATGACGTTGGCACACAGGTTTTCATCCCTCCTTGATGTAGATGTGATGATTACAAACCGAGGAATGCACCCCCTTCATTTATTTAGAGTTCTAAGCAAAGGCATCTAAGTGCTCTCTCAGCATCTTGCACAATTTCTCTTCTTGGTTGGGGTTAATCTTCAAGGTTCTAGATGGGAAAAATTCTACAAATTTGACATGGGTAGGACTTGGGTCAACTAAGAATAATTAAGTCCAAAGACTACTCTCAGATTCGTTCACTAGCTCATTAAGAGGCATGGTATTGGGGGGGTTGGCTCTAAAGGATATGGTCCAATGAGGTCATCTTAATAAGGTTTCCCCCCTCCTATAACAATATCTGGGGTACATATTGGGTAGGATGTTGCATGATACACTTCATATTCTTCCTCCTCTTCTAGCCACAAGGGTAAGTCATGCTCAATGGATAGCTAAGTAGGAGGATACAGTACCAATTGTTTAGACAAATGTCCACTCTTAATGGTCATGTTCCCAACACTGCAACTAATGTAAGCATCAACAGTGGCTAACCATGGACTTCCCAAGATGAGAGGATAGCCATTGAACTTGTTTTTGGGCTGGAGAATGAAGAAGTCAGTAGGATACTCCCAAGAGTCAATTGAGACCATGACATCCTCAACAACTCCCTCGGGAGCTACTATATATCTATCTGCACATTGCAGCACTGTAGTGGTTTTTCTTAAAGCTCCTTGTAGGTTTAGCTTTATCATGGTTTCTTTAGTCATCATATTGATGGTTTCTTTAGTCAATTATGGTATGAGGGACAATGATGCCATCAATGTGCACATCTACTACTAGACTTCCAGGGTCTAAATATTTTGGACAAATCACTCTCCCCAGCATTAAATCAGATAATTGACCAATAACATTGATGGTGGGGGTGTCTTTTTTTCTTCTCCCAAAGTGTGTTTGAAACATCTCCTTGATAAGCTTATTATATATGGGAACATCCTTAATAGCCTGGAGAAGGGGTATTTTAACACACAGATTCTTCAATTCTACCAAAAGTTCAATCTCTTCTAGGGTGTGCTAGCTAAGGTGGATCAATATCTAAGGAAAAGGAGGTGGATTTCTTCAGGTGGAGATGAACCTCTTAATCCATCAAGGAAAGAGAATAACTTCTCAGGACTCAGTGAGAGATTCATTTCAATGCATTTTCTTAGTACTTTACCTAGATTAGATAGAGCCTCCAGGAAGTCAGACCCATAGGGAGTGAAATCATCCATGTATATCTCTATAGAGTCATGGACAAGATCAACAAGGAAACGGAATTAGAGGGGGAAAATGAACTGGTAGCATATAACAATAGCATTATTGGAAATTACTCAGTGGATTCTTTCCTCAGAAATTTTAATGCTCATACGTCACCTTAGAAAATTCTGTTTTATCCCAAGTCGAAAAATTTTCTCAAACGGATAGTTCAAAATGTATCAATTTTTTAGATAGTCTCGTAAATAAATCTTTGTTTTGGAAATTATTTTTTGATAGTTCTAAATCTAACGAAGGAGCAGGAGCAGGATGCGTGCTAATTAGTCCAGAAGGAGATAAAATTATGTTAACATGCAGACTCGAATTTGATTGCACTAACAATACAACAGAATATGAGGCTTTAGTCCAAGGATTGTACAAAGCAATCGAGTTAGATGTCAAGTACCTCCAAGTTTTCGGAGACTCTAAAATTGTAGTCAGACAGGTACGTAATACTATACACTGCTTATCAAGTCATTTAAAACATTATCTATCTTTAGTTCAAGATCTGACTGAGATTTTATAGCATTTAATATTTCATCAATTCCCAGACTCCAAAATGCAAGTGCGGACCTTTTAGCCAACGTATCTTCTAAGCTCATTCCTTCAGAAGATTTTAGTCCAAATATATTCTCAATAGAATTAATCTTTAGACCTTCTATTCCTGATAACATCACAAATTGGAGAATATTCAATGACAATCCTGATATCGTGAATTTCCTCACATCTGAAGGATCCTACTCCAATCAAATAATTGACGAAGACCAACATGATCGACAATTGCAACAAGATAGCACTAACAATGCTATACCTAAGTCAGTGGTCAAATTAGAAGACCTGTACGATTTGAAAGATCAGTTTAAAAGGTCTACCAATTCAAAACTCCAAATTTCAACTTTGAATTACGAATTAGTAAACCTAGGAACCGATGCCAAACCACAAAACATTAATCTAGGCCTTGGCCTAGCCCCTAAAGAAAAATCAACATATATTCGTCTTTTGAGACAATATAAAAATGTTTTTGCTTGGAACTATGATGAACTCAAAACATACAACACTTTCATCATCCAGCATACTATTCCAATGATCGATAATGAAAAACCTTTCCAACAAAAATTGAGAAAGATCCATCCCAATTTAGAAAATCAGATAAAGACTGAACTCAATAAGTTACTGAAAGCCAAAATAATCTTTCCCGTCAGACATTCTAAATGGGTTTCCAATATGGTACCTGTTAGAAAGAAAAACGGAGATATCAGAATTTGCATTGACTTTTGAAACCTTAACAAGACCTACCAAAAAGATAATTTTCCTTTACCACCTATGGAACAAATATTGCAGGCAGTGGTGGGCTCAGAATTAATGTCTTTCTTGGATGGATTTTCAGGATACAACTAAGTATTGGTACAACCTGATGATCAATTAAAAACCACATTCAGAACTAAATGGGGCACATACGCATATCGAAAGATGCCATTTGATTTGATTAATGCTAGTGCCACATTTCAGAGAGCCATGGACATCGCATTCAAAGGTTTATTCAATAAATATATAGTAATTTATTTGGATGATATAACTATGTATTCCAAGAAGCGAAGCAACCATCTTAGAGATTTAAAACAAATCTTCCAACGTTGTTTAAGTATGGAATTTCACTTAACCCGAAAAAATCTTTTTTCACATTAAGTGAAGGGAAACTTCTAGGATTCATAGTGTCAAAATCTGGAATTCACATCGATTCCGACAGAATCAAAGAGATTTCTGAAATATCCCTACCTCACAACAAAAAATCCATGCAATCTTTCCTTGGTTAGATCAACTTTGTAAAGAGATTTGTTCTAGATTTTTCAAGAATCGTGTCTCCTTTACAAGCCATGATTAAAAAGAACTCAAATTTTAAATGGGGCCAAGATGAACACGAAGCATCCAACCTGATCAAACAAGCTATTATTAATGCTCCATCTTTAGCAACTCCAAACTTTTTAGAGCCTTTTGTTTTATATACATTTGCCTCAGATAGGTCATATGCTGCGATACTCACTCAAGCGAATCAAGAAAAGGCAGAAGCCCCAATTGATTTTTTCAGTTCAAATTTATAGGGTGCTGAATTAAATTATTCAGATGTGGAGAAATAGGCTTATGCTGTTTTCAAAGAAATCAAATATTTCAGACCTTTTCTACTCAAAACCCATACTAAAATTATAGTACCGTTTCCAGCGGTAAGGAATCTTCTAGTACAAAAGGAT
>APFE030958040.1:0-22426 GCA_000404065.3 Pinus taeda
CCAGTCATTTTTCCAGGAAGCAAGTGAAGTGTTAAACAAATCTTCATTTACTCCAATGTTACATTGTGCCTCAATATAGTGAGCGATTCAGGTGCTTTACCTTTGTCTGTATCATCAGTTTTACCTTTCTGTTGGTTTCTTCTCTGCTCAATTTTGTCCCATGGTAGCTTGCATGTAGAGGCATCATGTGATCCATTTCTTTTGCAGCAAATACAATGTAAATCTGCCTTTTATCCCTTAGGATGTCTGCCCCCCCTGCCTCTGAAGTATCTTCCTCTCCCTCTTCGTCCACCTCTTCCTCTTGTAGAATCTTGAGTAGGATATTTTTCTTTATTAGCCATGCATACAGTCTCTTCAGAAGATTCAGGGACTGTCTTCTTTCCAAAGGCTTTTTCTCTTTCAGCAAACTTTGTCACAAGAGAGTCAAAAGTTATATCCTTGAGATTTCCATTTTCTTGCAAAGACTCAAGATAATTGGAGTATGTAGGATACAGTGCCTTGAGAAAAGCAATACGAGATATATCTAGCTCAACTTTAGTGGATTTGATATCATGCACTATAGATTTTATTTCAGATGCAAGAGTAAGAGGGTCATTATTTTGCAGTTCAAGAGTGAAGAGTTTAATCATAAGTTGGATGAATTCAAGTGCAGAATGTGAGTCATAGAGCTTTCAGTTGTAAAGCTTCAGCTTCAAAGGCAGTTGAACATGTTGAAATGTGACGACTCACCTCCTTATTTACAGATGCTGCTATTAATGCATACGCCTTGCTGTTCTTGTTTTCCCAGATGGCGAGCTCTTTGTCTGATGTAGGCTTTTCTGGGTCACTGTCTCCTTCTCCGACACACACTCCTTTCCACAGCTCATTGAAAATGAGGGTGTGTTGTACCATCCGGGACCAGTCATGATAGTTCTCCTTGCCAGTGAGAACTATTCCTATCATAGAGATGATTGAATGCATTCTGTAAAAGGTTACTTCTATTGATATAAAAAACTTTTGCTGATATATACTTCTGATGGCGAAAAAAAATTGCTCTTAAAAAACTTTCGCTGCTTTAAAAAATGATTTTGATATGGAGAAAAATTCTGCTACATATATCACCATATATATATCTCCGCTTTAAAAATGATTTTGATATGGAGAAAAAAATCATTTAAAATTCTGCTTTATATCACCATATATATCACCATATTTATATTCAAAATCATTCCATATTCAAAATCAGGCCATATTCAAAATTCTGTTATCTGCTTTAAATCACCATATATAATATATATCGGGATATTCAAAATTCTGCTACACTTCAAAATTCTGCTATAATATATATCAGGCCATATTCAAAATTCTGCTATCACCATATTCGAAACGATTGGAGTACACAGCTCTAACAAAAATGAAACGCCGAATCCCAAGCCTAAAACACTAACATGAATAACTTGCAGCTAGAGTTGCGTTACCACACTAACTGTGCATCTTTTCTATGCCTAATCATCGACATTTATACAAAACTATGTCGATTGATTGCATCTTCAGTTTAGCAGTGTTGCCATTTCGAATTTGAGGAGGACATGGCGGTGGCTCTTCGATGCTGGTTGAGGTAATGGCGATGCAATGAATGGCGGTGGTGACCTTTGGAAACCGAACAAGCTATGGCGGTAAAGTAGTGTGTGAAATGGTGGCAGTGCGTAGATCTGTCAGGTCAGAACCTACAGCAGCACGGTAAGCTGGAAACGCTTCCTTCGCACGTTCAAGACGGACGGCAAAACCATTCCACACAGCGTTTCATATATCGGACAACATTTAAAAACATTCCACACAGCGTTTCATATATCGGACATCGTTTAAACAATTCCACATAGTGTTTCATATATCGGACAGCGTTTAAAAACATTGCACACAACGTTTCATATATCGGACAACGTTTAATCCTTCATAACAGTACGCAGGAATCATACCATACGTTACCAATTCAGATGTCAGGTGTTTCAATGCAGATACGCGCTACCAAGGCAGACAGCGGCGCCAGCAGAGGAGTACGCAGTCTTCAGGTACCATGTCAGGTACACAGTCTTCAGGCATTTCAATTCGAGGCGTTATCAGGCCAGGGAGGCGTTCTCTGAGAAGCCTATCACTCAGCAGTGTAGGCAGCGTGCAGGGCCAGGGAATCAATGTTAGAGTAGTGCTCAGGACTGAGCAGCTCTCAGGACTGAGCAGCTCTCAGGACAGCAGGAGTTACAATTATTTCTGGGACCTGTGCTCTAATACCATGTCAGGCCAGGGTAACTCCAGAATGAGCGAGAGAAAAACTGATGTATTATTCATTAGCTAACACACATTTATATATACAAACATGACGGATCAGTTCATCTTCTTGATGACTGTCCAGTTCACCCATCCGTTTCGGATTAGGTGTCAACAATAATAACTTGTTCTTCTCTTTCAATTCTTAGTAGAGGGGTTTTATATAATATGTTTTCTATCTAAATTAATAAAAGATATGGAAGGGAAACCATGATAGTTGGGTTAATCTTATAACACTGATTTTCTAAGAAAATGGAAAAAATGAACATTAATTGAATTGAATCAGTTGTGTGATAGGTGGTGGCTGAATCATCCTCTTTTCTTGGTCATCCAATAATTTCTATCTGTGTTGACCAACTTGTACTTTTTTGTTTGACTAGTGTTGACTTGAGCTAGACTTGCTTCTATTAACTGAGACTTTGATTGATATGAGAAGGTAAAATTTTATTAAGGTTCACTGACTCTTGGTAGACCGAGTTTCTATTTTTTTTTTTGAGGTAGGGATTGTAAGTTAAATCTTCCCCTTTGACTAACAATTGTAGGTGACTATTTGACTGAGGTTAACTAAGTTTCGAGCCTCTTGTTCCAAGCTTCCATAGGACGAAATTCACCCTATTGTTGCAAAATTGTCTTTGACTGAAATTGACTTTTTTTTTTTCTCTTTGTGTGCTGACTGTTTTGACTTGGTATTCATTGAGGTCATATTTATAATCTTGTTGGAATATTTTGACGTAATATTGATGAACTAAATTCTCTCTCTCATAAGGAAAGACTAGTTGGGTTTTCCCCTTGTGGGTTTTGCCTTGGTTATGAGCCTAATTTCCGATGTCTCTTGTCTCTTGCTTACTATTTACTGTGATCTCTATTGCTTGATTATAGAAAGTGAATTAAGCAAAGTTGTTTGGTAGAAATCACATAAGTGAAATTTTTGGCCAACATGTTTCGAACCAACAAGTGTGGTTCATCCTCAGGACCACTTGATGACTGGAATACTATAAGAATATAGATTCTATCATTGGAAGTAGTTGTCAATTTTAAATAACTATACTAGTCTTCATTGCACTATAAAATCAACATGGAATTAGAGTTTTGGTGTAGGAAAAGAGTTATGATATCACCTTGAAGAGCATATTGAAGGAAATTGAGAAGCACTTTGAAGATTTTGGGATTCTACCTTCTATCTTTGATCACCCATCTTCATCATGAATCTCTTCCTTAAAGAAAAAATCTTAAAGGAGCTCCTAATTATAGGGCATGGAAGGCTAGGATTGACCTAGTAGTTGCAAGGCACAAGGTCTTGGGTATTGTTATAGGAAAATTTATAGAACTAGTTCATCAAACAGGAAAAGACAAATTTCAAGAAGATGTCATCTTGGAAAGATGAATCATTATAGAATTTCTTAAGGATCATTTAATTCCCTATATTGCTGATCATTAATCTTCCAAGGCTATGTGTGGTGCCATTGCTGGTTTGTACACAATCAACTACATCAATCTAAGAGATCAACTTCACAATATCAAGATGACAAAGAATGATACAGTGGCATAATGCTTTGTCAAAATTTCTCAAATAAGAGATGAATTCAAAACCATTGAAGAAGAATTATCTGACAAAGAATTGGTAGTTATAGCTTTGGGCAGTTTACCTAGATTGTGGGCTTATTTTGCATCAAGCATTTGTGGAAGAGAAACTGTCGGTAATTTTGACAAGCTATGGGGTGCCTACACTCAAGAACAATCAAGACTCTAATATAGAGGCAATATTGAAGATCCATGTGAAGAACCTTTTGTAGCCAATTCAAGGAGTAACAAGAAAAGAAGCCTTAATATTGGAATATTTCAAAGAAGTTCTGGTTGAAGACAAAATTCAAGACCTGCTCCAAGAAGGGAATATGCTCCATATACAGGACCTCCTTACCCCTCTTGAGATTGAAGATATATAAATTATTTAACAAACATTCAATGTTTTCATTGCCAAACATATGGTCACTATCAATATCATTGTCCTCAAAGGAATTAAAGGGATGACTATCAAAGGAATGGGGATAAAATGAGGAGAGAGAAGCATCATGTTTCTGCTACTGATCTAAATGAACCATATCATAAGAGGAGGCATAGGAAGAATGATTTTGATTCTAAGTACTCATTCTATTCTACCTCTATAGGTTCCATTGTAGGTCATGATGAAATATGGCTGGCAGACAATGGTGCCTCTAGGAACATGATTGGAGGTTGTGTAATCCTCATTGAATTGGTTGAAAATAAGATATGTCAAAGAGTTTAACTTGGAGACAATGGAAAATATGAAGTCAAAGGGATTGGATTTTCATCCTTCTAATTGAAATTAGGAGGTAATATATATATTAACAATATTTTATATCTTCTTGGTTTGAATAAGAATTTGTTGTCTATTTCTTCTCTTGAAGACAAAGGATATAAAATTTCTTTCATGGATGGACACATTCTAGTATGGAAAAAGGATGCATTCTTTGAATATGCTAAAGTCATTGGTGTACGAATTGGAGGCCTATATCATATTCTTGGATGTTCAATTTGTAGAATACTTAGGGGGGATAATATGGGCCATAGTAATAAATAAGGTGGTTAACCTGTATCATGTAAGGGACCACAAGTAGTTAGCAATAATGTAATAAGCCTATGGTATTATATAGATGGTATTGAGGGAACCATGGTACCCCTAAGTATACTACACAACTCAAGCCACACTAATAAACACCTATGATCTTTGTGTATGGCATTGAAGTTATTCTCATGTTCATTATAAAGCATTGTCTAGAATGAAATATTTTGTTAATGGTGTACCAAAATTGAATTTGATCATGATGGAGTTCTCATGGGATGTGCCTTGGAAAGAATGTTAAATGAAGATGCGCTAGCAGTGACAGTAGATCGAAAGTAATATCATATCTTGTGCACTATGATGTTTGTGGGCATATGTCCGAGAAGACTTTGGGTGACATGTATTATGTGATGATTTCTATAGCAAAACATGGATTTATCTCTTAAATACCAAGTATCAAGTGTTTGAAAAGTTTTATGAATTAAAAAAATAGATTGAGAATGCTACAATAAAAAGAATCAAGACTTTATGGTCTGACAATGGTGTAGAATATGTATCCAAGGAGTTGAGTGACTTCTAAAATGATGCTAGAATTAAGAGGGAGATGATAGTTCCCTACTATCCTCAACAAAAATGAACTGTCGAAAGAAAGAATAGGAACATTATGGAAGCTACCAAGGCCATGCTTCATGATCATGGACTACTAGTGTTTCTATGGGGAGAAGTTGTAAGAACAACTACTTATGTTCAAAATAGGTTCCCACATTGAATATTAGACTATAATAATCTTGAATAAGTCTTCACACATGAGAGACCAAATGTTTAGAATTTAAGTATCTTTGGTTGTCCTATTTATGTTCATGTGCCCTAGGAGAAAAGAAAAAGATTGGAACCTTTTGGGAAGAACGGGACTTTTGCTAACTATAATGAGAATTAAAAATCCTTCAGTGTTTATGTTCCAAGACAATGTTTTATTGAGGCTTTTACGGGTGTTAACTTTGATGAAAATGTTTCTTTCTAGAATTCCAAGGGTTCACACTTGGACTTTGATGATGATATACATGCGGCTTGGAAGATTATGGAATGAAAAGAACTTTAACCTATGGATGAAGACACTCACAAAGAATTTGATGATCATGAACTTGTTAAATATCCCAAATCCATTGTACCTGAGACTAGAAAGAGACCAACATGGATTAAAATAACTTTGAATGAATTTGAAGGACATGATACACCTCGTGGGACCTTCATGGAAAGTAAGAAGTTGAAGAAGTAATTTTTTTATGTAGCAATGATGTGACAACCATCATTGCTACATAAGAAGAAGTCATCCACCTATGAAGAAGCAAAGGAGGAATAGGTTTGGAAAGATGCCATGACTGGAGAATATCAATATATATTAAAGAATGATGTTTTGGAAATTGTGCCAAGACCTGAAGAAAATTTTGTTGTCTATTCTAAGTAGATCTACAAAATCAAGCATGCTGCTGATGGAAGTGTTGAAATGCACAAGGATAGATTTGTGGCTCATGGATTATCCTAGAAAGAGGGAGAGGACTATGAAGGGATGCTTTCTCCCATTGCTAGGTATGATTCTATTAGATTTGTCATTGCTCTTGCTTCTCTTGCAGGTTGGAAATTACATTAAATGGATGTCAAAATTGATTTTTTGAAAGGATTCGTTGAAGAGGATGTCTGTATTGAGCAACCTAAAGGATTTGACATCCATGATAAAGATACATGTAAGTTTGAAAATTGAAGAAAGCCTTGTATGCGTTGAAGTATGAGCATGCTACTCTTGTATTGACGGCTATATAGCAATGACTCTTGGCTTGAATAACAGAGAAGTTGATCCAAAACTAAACTTTAAAATTGTTGAAGGCAAGCCCTTAATGTTGGTGTTGTATGTAGATGATTTATTTCTAACAAGGGTTGAAGTTCTCATTTCCTAGTGTAATAGGGAGTTGGTTTCTAAATTCGAGATGAAGGATCTTGGTCTCATGCATTACTATTTGGGATTGGAAATTTGGAAAAATCATGATGGAATATTTTTTATCCAAGTCAGATACACTATAAATGTACTTTAGAGATTTGGCATGATGGACTGTATGTCCATGAATACTTCGATGGTGACAAATTTGAAGAAGATACATGACTGTGACCCTAGTTTGATTGATCCCTTCATGTATCATAAATTGATTGTCTCATTGTACTATCTTGTGAACACTAGAACTAAAATTTTCTATGTTATGAACATGTTGAACCAATTTTTGGTTGAGACCCGACCTGTGCACTAGGTTGTAGTAAAACATATTTTGAGATATTTGCATGGTACCATTGAATATGGTCTAAGATATTTTTCTAATGGAGAATGGAAGCTACATGGTTTTAATGATATTGATTAGAATGGAAGCTATAATAATAGGAAGAGCACTTCTAGATTCTATTTTGGTTTGGACTCCATTATTATTTCATGGTCTAGTAGAAAGAAAACTTCAATCCCTTTGACTATAGTTGAAGATGAGTATATAGTTGCATGTTTAACTTGTTCTGAAGTTGTGTGGCTTTGAAAATTATTTTTCATTTTGTCTAATCCAGTGTGGGAATCGACCATTATATATTATAAAAATCAAATTTGTGTGAAGCTTTCTAAGAACCTAATATTTCATGACAAGTTGAAGCACATTAAAATCAAGTATAATTATATCCAGAATATCGTCCATGGGAGAGCTGAGAGGATAAAGTATGTCCCTACTGATGAGCTGGTTCTTGATGTGTTGAAAAAATCATTGTCCCATATGAAGTTTATATATTTCATAGAACAACTTGGATTTGTTGAGAACCCCTCTTTGAGAGAGAGGGAACATTGATTGTAAAACATCATATTATGGACAATATTCCTTAAGATGCAACTAGGAGACCTATGGATTGATCGAGAATATTGTCACTTCTTTAGGTCAATTAATGAGGAGGCTAGTAAGTCTAGTCAGGGAGCTTGACTCTCAGGCATAAAGTGATCCCTTAGGTTTTTACTAGAAGACCATTTTTGTCTGGGACACTGATTTTGCGATCTCTTTGTTAGGTAGAGACTCAGAGACCTATGGATAGGTAAGAGAGACTGATCTTCAATTTCCTCCCTTAGGATGTGGGTTGAGGGACCTAATGATTGGTTAGGGAGATGTATCCTATGCATATGATTGGTTTGGACTCATTTATCGACCCCTTCTACGATTGTCGGATGTGTTGGATGCTATGTATGTTTCCTATGATGAGACTAGTGATTTCTTCCTTAGGATGTGGGCTAGGAGACCTAATTATTGGTTAGGGAGATTGATCTTAATAGAGAAAGACTTGTACTTTTGATCTCTCACTTAGGCTGTGGCTGGGGGACCTATGGATTGGTCAAGAAAATTAATCTTGAGAGAGAATGAAAAGTACCTCCATAGCTAAGAGGGAGTGTTGAAAAATTTGGTAGAAATGATCAGTATTTTCATTGGAAAATTGATAAATAAAATTCAAATTTTGTTGTTTGACCATGTTAGCTTAAAGTCAACAACTCAACCCCACATGTGGAAAAAACCACCTCCTCAACTAGATATAAATATGAATTCGTTGGAGTTCATTTTGGCATCATCACCATACATCATTTAATCTAAAAATCACAAAGACACATCCACTCATGCAAAGGAGTCAAAGGAGGATTTTCTATTCTATGTTGACCAACTTGTATTCTTATGTTCGACCAACATTGACTTATTTCAGAAGGAAAAAATTGATTGAGGTTCATTGACTCTTGGTAGATCGAGTTTCTATTCTATTTTTGGGATGTTGATCGGTAGTCAACTCTACCCCTTTGAATAAAAAATGTATGTAAGTATTTGACTGAGGTTGATCAAATTTCAACCCTCCTATTTTGAGCTTCTACAAGTGGGAATTGAGCCTTAGTGTTGTATACTTGACTTTGAATGAAGTTGAAAATTTTTACATCTCTTCATTGATTGCTTTGACTACTTTGACTTGTATTTATTGAGGTCAAATTTGGAATCTTCTTGGAATATTTTGGTTTACTATTTATAAACTAGATTCTCTCTCATAAGGAAATATTGGTTGGCTTTGCCCCTTGTGGGTTTTGCCTTGGATGTGAGCCTAATTTTTTGTTGTCTCTTGTCTCTTGCTTACTATTTACAATGATCTCTATTTCTCTATTATAGAAAGTAAATTGTTGAATTTTTTTTGGTGTAACTCCTTAATGATTGGAATACTATAAGAAGACAAATTGTATCATAGGAAGTAGTTATCGATTTTGAAAAACTATACTAGTCTTGATTGCACTAGAAAACCAACAATTGAAACTCTTTATAATTGCATCCAAAAGTTACAAAAATAATGAAGAGGTGTAGAAATAATGAAGAGTTGTAGCAAGTATAGTTATATCTAAAAGTTGCAACAACTTTACATTGCTAGAGCAAAGAGAGTTGCAAGACTTGTATGGATTTGCAACACCTACATGGAGTTGCAACTATCTAAATATGCAACTAGGTTTGGCCTTCATAATGTCTTATGCAATCTTGATTTTAAGTATTTGATGTAAAGAGAAAAATAAAATTTATTATTATTATTTTATAGCATTAGTTTTATGCTCAAGGTCAATTTATTTATAGGTCAAGCACCCATTATGTGCTTTTAGGGTTTGTCATAAAGTCAATAAGTTAAAAGAGTCATTGCAATATATAAAATATCCCATTGGGAATTTTGTAACAAGTAAAAAGAATTTATTTGAGCCAAAATTGTGTCAAAAGACCCTCCAAGATCAAGTTGGCCTATAAGATATCAAGTGAGCCTCTTGAATGCAATTCGTACCCCTAGGAAGCCTATATATATGAGGCCTTCAGCCTCATTTGAAGCACACATCCAAGAAATGTAATAAAGCAAGAGAAGAAGTTTGATCTTAAGGAGAAGTCCAAAAGGCAAGGGAAGCTCAAAATGGAAGCTAGAATTGAAGTTTTGGGTCTTTCTTTCTCGCTCTCTAATGTGCAATGAAACTAGGAAGCTACATCAAAGTTGAAGTTGTGAAGATGCATAAAGCTCAAAGTTGTGAAGTTGTATCAAGGACAAAGTTAGGAATTTGTATCAAAGTCGAAGTTGTGAGGTTGCATTTAGATCAAAACTGTGAAGCGACATCAAAGTCGTAGCTGTGAAGCTGCATCAAATTCAAAGTTATGAAGCTGCATCAGATCAAAGATATGAAGTTTCATCAAGGCCGAAGCTATGAAGCTACATCAAGGTTGAAGTTGTGAAACTACATCAAGTTTGAAGTTGCTAGGTCAAAGTTGCATAAATTATTATTGGGGGTCAAAGTTGCTAGAAACGTTGTTGGAAGGTTGAAGGTTGTTGTTGGAAGCTGTGTAAGGAAATCCAATAAAGAAGGAAGGCTGACTTGGTCTTGGATAGGTCTATGTATTAGGTCTAACGTCTTGGGATTCATCATTTGAAGATTCTATAAGAAGAGAAGAATTACTTATGCGTTTTACTCTCTAAGAGGGTTTTCTGCCTTGGTTAGCAACCTAGATCTTGTTTCCTTGTGTACTATTGGTCTTCATGTTTTGGTAGTTTTTTGATGATAAGAAAAACATTATAAGTGAATAAGAAACTAATAGTAATGAAAAATAAAAGGCCCACGGGGCTTTGGATTGACGGTGGATGGGTGCACCATTAAGGCACTCTTTGCGATAGGTTACTGGTTCAAATCCCCCGTGGGTGCTTACCTACCAAAAAAATAAAAAAAATAAAATAATGAAAAGTAAAAGAATACTACAAGCAATTATCAAGGTAAAAGGAAATCACCCTAATCTAGTTGCCTTAGATTTCTCAACTACAACCACTATTGAGACACCAACATTGAGTAATACCTGTGTAGTCTTGTGTCCTATATGCCATTGTTCGTACATAAATGAAATAATTTCCCAAAAAGTGCATAAAATTAAGAATTAAAATGACACGTAGAAGGATATTTGTACCTTGACCAAAATCAATCAATATGGATGGAAATGTAATAAGAAATAATGGAAAGTCGAAAATAAAAAGGTATTGCGTACCTATGAAAAACATGTCAATTTGGCCAACTCTAACCATTCTCAAAGACTTTTTATCTATCTTCAAATTTATAGATATAGTAATGAAGAACCATTTTGAGGCTAATTCCATATCTACATGCCATTTCATTTTTCATTTGTTGTTCTTCCACTAGATTAGGGCCCTCTTGCTGGGCCATATGCCCTTAAAATTCCTATGATTATGTGATTCTACATGTATTGAATATATTCACCGATTTAGATGAAATTATTTCATTCCTTGGAGTGTTATCCACTTTAGGTGTGCATATGTTTGCACCTTTTGGCATTAGACTCTCTTGAGTATTCTTTGTGTCATCCTTGTCCCTTACTACGACACTATTGTTTCCTGGCCCTCACTCTCTTAATTGGTTTATTGTAGCCTTTACTTTCTCACTATTCACTATCATTTAATTGTGAGAATTTCACCCATTCCCATATAGAATGTTATATTTCTTCCACTTTTGAACGATGTCTCAAGTAACAAACTCAACTCTAGTCAATTGTGTCGTTAAAACTTGACATTCTCAATGCATTAGAGGAAATTTAAGCCTAAAAGTCTGTTTGTAAGAAAAATTTATAAATAACAATATTTGAAACAATTGTGGCCTCTACACTTGAAATTTGAGTAAACCTATAAGGAGGTAAGCCAAAAATACAATTAAAAAAAAAACAATTTATTTCTTTTCCCTCCAAAATATTTGCATGTATTTCGTTTTAAATTTAAAGGATTTTGATTGACTTATGTATTATGACATGGAATTACACAAAAATTTAATGGGCACTTTTAGACTGAAAATTTCTTCTAATGTACACAGTTAATTAATGCATTCAATTTCCAAACATGTGTTGGTTAGAAGAAATTTGTTCTAGTGCAATTTGTTTTATAAGATAATGTAAATTGCATGATGTTGTGAAGCTTTAAGATTTTGAGAAGACAATATATATTGTAAATGAGTATTCTTTTAACATAATCCATTTCTACATTAAAACAACTAAACTAATTTAAAATTGCAATACCAGAAATATTATGTAACAAAATTTTGTTGAACCTAGAAAAATTAAACATCATTATATTATTTATATGATATCTTTAGACACATACTCACATTTATAACTAGCTCAACCCTATAAATTAAATGGATGGTAAACATGGATAGACACCAATCCATGATAAGCATCAAAACACTTCATGATACATCTTATATTGCTAAAGTTAAAAAATAATAAAAATCAACTAAATTATAACTTTATTTCAATATTTTTGTTTGTTAATTAATTACCTTCTATTATATAATAAAATTGACATATAAATCTCAACAATTAGCCTTCTCACTATCATGGCTTGTAGCAAGGGAAACCAAACCAGCAATAGTGGAGGCATATTACCAATTTTTTTTTTCCATTAAAATAATAAAAAATGAAGATATTGTCTAAGCTTTCTTACACCTAAATATTTGTCTGAATACATAGTCAAAATTTATATATATAATCTGGTGGGTGGATCTAATCCTCCATAATTTTGGCTTATCTATGAAAATAAAATAAAAAGTTTCATATTGAAAAAACATAAAAAAAAAATACCTGTGCATGTATCATTTGACTTGAGAAGTTCTTGGGGTTGAAACCTATGCTCATGGGCTAGAGATGGAACCATTATGAAGATATCCTTCCATGGGTGAGACATGAATCTAGGTTAACCAAAAAAGTGTTGGTGGCATTAAACCTTTTGGATTTCATTGAGGGAGGCTATAATCTTGTTTTTCAGCCCCAACCCATTTTTCATTTGCTAGTGAAAGGTGATAGAGTTAATATATTGGCTCTTATGTTCCTTGATGTGGCCAGGGTCAAGGACCCAATAAAATAATTCAACTTGATATTCATCTTATAAAATTAATATATTATTTAATTTAAAGTTTTTCGAAAAGGTGAATATATTTTCATGTTGGAAAAAGGCTCAAGAAAGATATATTAAAAGTTTGGAGAATTAAAAATAAGGCTTTTTTTTATATTAAAATAATAGAAGTTATGAAAAATTGTTTATGCAATCAAGTTTTGAGTAATTAATATAAAATTTTTAGTTAGTGTTATTGTTTATATGGGAAATTTATTTTTTTCTTTCAGCCTTTCTAAAAAAATTAAGCCAAATTTTCAAAATGTCAAAATATCTGCAATCCTAATTTGCAATTTGCCAATCCTAACTGTCTGAATGATCGAGCAAGACAATCTAAGCCAGAGTCTACAGCTGCACCCAACAAGAGTCCAAAGCATTAAAAAAAAAGAAGGATTTTTCTAAAAGGTTGAAAACTATAGTCTTAACTAAATCCAAAATGCTTCAAATTTATTAATATTGCAGAGTGAGAAAATTGTCATAAAATCTAACAATATGAATAAAAAAACCTCAAAGCTAAAGTTTAATATAAATAATGAAATCGCACTTACCAAAGAATTCATGACTCAATCATTATTCCTATCCAATCCAAATTAATCAATATTGTTATCATTATAAGAATTTAAAGCTGATGTTCAATATAAATAATGAAATCTCACTTACCAAAGAATTTATGACGCAATCATTATTCCTATCCAATCCAAATCAATCAATATAAGAATTCAAAGCTGAAGTTCAATATAAATATTGAAATCTCACGTACCAAAGAATTCACAGCTCTATCCAATCCAAATGAATCAATATTGTTATCATTATAATAATTCAAAACTGAAGTTCAATATAAATAATGAAATCTCACTTACCAAAGAATTCAAGGCTCAATCATTATTCCTATCCAATCCAAATGAATCAATATTGTTATCGCTATAAGAATTCAAAGATGAAGTTCAATATAAATAATGAAATCTCACTTACCAAAGAATTCTCACGTTCCACTTATGGTGCTCACCGAACTCCCTGATCGACGACTCGGTTAGGTTGAGATTATTTGAACGCACCTTGACTAGAAACACGGCTAAGTGGTATATAGAGTTGCCTGGGGGAAGATTTACATCATTCGCCGACTTAGCTAACATTTTCTTGAACCATTTTTAGTTGCCCGTCCGGTATGATGCCAGAACCGAACTACTGGCTACTTTTCGTCAGGATAGGGAAACTCACATTTCCGATCACATTCAGGAATGGAGACAAAGAAAGAGGCTCATTAAAGCCGAAATCACTCTGGAGTACCGTCTCGAGTGGTTCTTGAAGTCTTTGATACCTGAGATCTCCAAGGATGTCTCCATGTCTAGGGTCTATTCCGAGGAGCAAGCCATTTTTAGGGCCCAGCAATTAGAATTGATCTACTCTCAGTCTGCGATCCTACAAAAGTACTTGCCAGATGCTCCTGGATCTAAGGTTGACGTAGATAAGCCGAAGCCAGGTCCCCACGTGGATGGTATTGTTGGGTCAGTAGACACAAATACGGTGAACTTGTTGAATCAATTGCAGCAGTTGTCTTTATAAACTGCTTCTAACAACCAAGTCACATCATCTAACCCTTCCGCTTCCCAAACTTCTTCAATTAATGTCGTCCAATCTGATAATCCCAAAGGAAGTCAAAATTCCAATGGGAAAAAGAATGGACGAGGTAAGAAAAAGAACCAGGATGGGAAGCCTGATGCAAACAAATCCGGCAATAATGTTGGTGGAGGTAGAAATGAGTCGAAAAAGAAAGCTAAGTTTCCATGCAAGTTGTGCGGTGGAGACTATTTAACTCATCTTTACCCCAATATTTAAGACGCTCAGCGCTTTTTAGGGCAGCAAGGGACTTCTAGTTCCCAAGCCATGTTAACCAACCCTTTTCCCTAAGGGCAGCAACTTCTTGCTAGCACGAGTTCAAACCCTAGGGCCTCCGCAGGGGGCAACCAGGAAGGGGAAAATCATCGAATGTTTTCATGATGGGTTCTAACGTCCATGTGGCTACTCGGTCACGTGATTATGGTGAAGCTGAAACTTCCAAGGATAAGGCTGTTCCCAGAAGTACTGACCTTCATATCGAGCGACCCCCTGTCGAGACTATACCACAGATATCGAAAGGTTCCGCTAAACGCACGATGACTAATCCTAATGCTAAGGCCACCCAGAATTACTCCATTGTGGAGGATCTGGCTCAGAGTCCATGCGCCATGTCCGCTTTAGAGGTTCTCCAGTCATGTCCGGCTCAGAGAAGTGCTTTACTTTCCGCGATTGGGGCAGTCGATCCAACTAATTCTTTAGTTCTCACTTTCGACATGTTAAATGTCAAAAAGCGACTCCCTCATCACATGGCTTTTCAAATAAAGTCTACATACCAGAAAATTAACATTTTTCGAACTGTTATTGATGAAGGGGCTTCCACGTGCGTCATGTCGATGTCATGTTGGAAGGCTATTGGATCGCCTTCGGCTATTCCTTCAACTACCGTCTTGACTGCATTCGATGGCCATTCTCATAAGTCGCATGGGATTATCCCGGCCTTTCCTATATGTGTTGGGGGAAGGTCGCTAATATTGAAGTAGAAGTCGTAGATGCTAACCTAGATTATAATCTCCTCCTAGGAAGGAACTGGGTATATGAAATGGACGTCGTTGTCTCGACTCTGTTTCGTGTCATTTTCTTTCCTCATGAGGGGAAAATCGTAAAGGTGGATCAATTGGATTATTGTCCAGTTGATCCTTAAGCAACTTCCGACTCTACTGTTCCTTTAGTGGATAACCCTCGTCCGCCTACTGAGAATCTAGGAGTAGGGATGTATTCCTCGTTGATGGGTACTTTTGCGTTTCCCTCTCCTATCACTAAAATCAATGGCATTTCATCATCTAGGGAGTTTTCTCGAGATGGGTTCTTTCGAACTCGTTATTTTTCAGACCCCTGGACCTTGCCTTCACCTATGACCACATTAGTTGAAGGACAAGAGAATGGAATGGAATTTCCTATATCTACAGCTGAGCTTAGATATCAGTCTATCGTGAACTCTGCAGATGACCATTCTACTCCTTTTTCGGAAGAGGAGTTAGATGGCGATGTGGCCCCCGCTTGGACCTTTGATTCTACCTCTGCTTTGCACTGCTTAGATTCAGTTTTACCATCACAAGAAGTAATTCTTGAAGCAATGATGGGTATAGATCGACCTTGGGAAGATTTACACCATCGTTCATACTTTCTTCCTCCATTGCAGGAGGTAGAGTCTAGATTCTCCGAGCTCTGTTCTAGTGATGTTTGTACGGTGTCAATTCCTTTGGCTCCAGCACATGTTTGTGCCGAAGGTCATATGTCAGTGATTTCAAAAACAACACCTATAAACATCTCTAGGGACCCTAACACAATCGAGAATCTCTTCATCGGAATTGAGTGTTCCCCTGAAGAAATTCAAATTTACACCAACTTGTTTAAAGAATTTTGGGATGTATTTGCTTGGTCTTATGAGGAAATTCCTGGCATTGACCCATCTATAGTTCAACATGAGATCAAGACATACGAAAAAGCCAAACCTTTCCGTCGGAGACTTCGGCCTTTCAACCCTAGGAAAGCAGCAGCTATCAAAGCGGAAGTGGAGAAGCTGCTAAAGGCGGGTTTCATATACCCTGTTCCTCTTACTAATTGGGTGTATAATCCAATCCCTGTAGATAAAAGGCAAGGAACAATCCGAGTATGCATCGATTTTAGGGACCTAAACAAGGCTTGTCCTAAAGATAATTACCCCACGCCATTCATTGATCAAATTATTGACGAGTGTGCAGGTAATGAGATTTTTTCCTTCATGGATGGATTCTCTGGTTATAATCAAATTTCTATTCGTCCTGAAGACCAACATAAGACGACCTTTATATGTCCCTGGGGTACCTTTGCATATAGAAAGATGCCTTTTGGTCTTAAAAATGCTAGAGCTACTTTTCAGCGGGCCATGTCGTATGCTTTCCACGACATCAAGCATATCATTGAAGCGTACTTAGATGATGTCGCTGCTCGTTCTCGAAAGAGGACTGATCACCCTAGCCACCTTCGAATGGTTTTCGAACGATGTCATTTTTATAAAATCCGGTTGAATCCCAACAAGTGCATTTTCGCGGTTATGTCCGGTCGGTTGTTAGGGTTCATTGTGTCAAATGAAGGGATTCGAGTTGATCCCTTCAAGGTTGAGGCAATAGTTCGGTTGCCTCCCCCGTCCTCAATTTGTCAACTTCAGAGTCTTCAAAGGAAGGCTAATTTCTTAAGGCGATTTATAGCAAACTATGCTGAGATCACTAAAGGGTTCATGCGGTTGTTACGGAAAGGAGTTCCATTTGTATGGGACGACTTTGCGCAACGATCGTTTGATGCTTTGAAAAAGGCACTAGTCTCTGCCCCGCTTTTGAGTCCACCGGATTATGGGAGAGACTTCCTTTTATATCTCGCTGCAGCAGAATCAACCATTGGTATGGTTCTCGTTCAGGAGGAAGATGCTCTCACCGAGCATGTGATTTATTATTTGAGCCGAGGCTTAATAGGTCCTGAACTTCGCTATTCTCCGGTTGAGAAGTTGGCCTTGGCAGCTGTTCATGTTGTCCAGTGGCTTAGTCATTATATCTTGCTGCGCAAAACTTTTGTCTTAGCAGCGGTCAATCCGTTTCAATTTGTCCTCAGTAGGCGAGTGATTGGGGGAAAATATAATAGATGGATAGTCATCTTGCAAGAATTTGATCTCAAGTTCTTGTCTGCCAAGTTTAAGAAATCTATGGTTTTCGCTGAGCTAATTTCTAAGCTGCCTTGTGGAGAGGATAGTGTTTATGAGGAAAGTTTTCCCGACGAACATTTATTCCTCATCTCTTCACTTGACCGTTGGTATGGAGATATCATTGTCTATCTCCAGACTTTGAAGTTTCCCTCTACTTTCTCCAAGGATGAACGTCGAAAATTACGTCACCTGGCTAAACAATATGTTATCATTGGTGATACCTTATACCGTCGAGGGGTTGATTCAATCCTTCGGTGCTGTTTAACCTTAGAGGAAGTAGATTCAGTGCTAAATGACTGCCACAGTGGAGCTTGTGGTGGTCATCTATCAGGGCTTGCTACAGCCCAACGCATCTTATGTGCCGACTATTTTTGGCCTTCACTCTTTAAAGACTGTGTGGAAGCAGTCAAACGCTGTCACCCCTATCAAATCTTTACTCGGAAGATGCGTGCTCATCCAGATCCTCTTTTTCCCGTTGTCACCATCGGTCCTTTTACTAAGTGGGGTATTGATTTTACAACTTGTAATCCACCTTCAGCGGCGAATCACGGGTACATTATCGTGGCTGTAGACTACTTTACGAAGTGGGCCGAGGCCATGCCCACTTATAAAAATGATAGTGACACGGCAGCATTGTTCCTTTTCAATCAGGTTATCTCAAGATTTGGTATCTCGAGAGAGATTGTCACTGATCATGGAAGTCATTTCCAGAATCAACTGATGTCTGAATTGGCTCTCAAATTGGGTTTCTGGCAGGAGCATTCGTCTCCTTATTATCCTCAGGCCAATGGATAGGTCGAGGTAGTCAATAAAACTCTTAAGACGATCCTCCAATGGACAATCGACAAAAATCGGTCCAATTGGCACGTTATGTTGTATTCGGCTCTTTGGGCATACCGGACCTCCATGAAGACTGCTACTAGTTTTACACCTTTTAAGTTGGTTTATGGGATGAAATCTATCTTTCCAGTTGAATGTGAAATTCCATCTCTTAAGTTAGCTTTTGAGCTCCTTCCAGAGACTTTGAGTCTCTAAGAGCGCCTCCTTCACTTGGAACATCTCGATGAGCAGCATCGAGATGCCGCCACGATGAATGAGGCTCATAAGAAAAGGGTTAAAATGTAGTATGATAAATCTATCCATCCTCGAGTCTTTTCTGAAGGTGACCTTGTCTTGGTCTATGACCAAGATAAAGACACCTTGGGGGTAGGAAATTTTAAGCCTATGTGGTATGGTCCTTTCATTATTAAACGAGTTTTAGAAAAAGGGTCGTATGAGTTAATCGATTTTGAGGGAAACAAGCTGGCGGAGCCCCGAAATGGGCTCTACCTAAAGAAGTACTTCGCTTAAGTAGGAGTTAGGCATTCGCTTCTTTGTACATTATGTATATTTGTACATATATCATCGAGAGTTTTTAATATCAACACTTTTTGGTCTGCTGTGGCAGGTGTTGATGGATGTCTTGGTCTATTTTGGGTTCGCCGATGTTGCTAGTCGGCACACTCAGAATCTCGCTTCCGTAGCTTGGGTACTCTATTATCCAACTGGTCAATTGATGGTATCAAGAGGCGTATGCATTGGTCCCGATTCAAATAATATAGCTAAGTATACCACCGTTATTAATTTACTATCCGAGGCAATTTCTCACGAGATCGACTTGTTGGTAGTTTATCTTGATTCTCAATTGATAGTGTCATAATTAAACAACATTTATCGATTAAGGGATCCATGTTTATATTGCCAGTATTTAAGGGTGAGGTTGTGCAAAGATCATTTGTTTATATTAATTATTTGCACATTCCAAGATCTCATAATTGGTTAGCTGATTCTATCGCTAATCAAGCATTAGACTGGCACATCAATCATTCATCACAATAAAATCAAGCATCAAAAAGTCGAACTGTATATATATATATCATAAAGCATCTCGAGTGTACATATGTTGTCTAAAAATATACAAAATTGGGACTCAAATGCCCATAATCATGTCCGGCATATCTAATGCCCCGGCTCAGGATGGGCAGCCAAGTAGGTAACTATCGCATTGGCCACACGCCAAAAAGTGTGAACCCAGTCACGTGGCATGCCAACCACATGACGCTGCATATCCTCAGGAAGATCCTCTATGGCAGCCGTCGGTACTCAGTAGCTCAGTCTTGTCAAGTGTCACTGGACGTTATTTAGAGTTCGTTCTGTCTCAGCAGCCACCTCTTCGGCTCCTCGGCCGCGCCGTCCATGCCACGGGAACCCATCTAGTCGTACCGGCCCAATATCTGGAACATGATCATCATATTAGTCATTTGAATCCCATCAAAAATATTTTTTCAAAATGCATCATTATATTTGAAATATCCAAAAAATCATAAAATCAAAAATTCTTACCAATCTCGCCCCATGTTGCGTTCGGTGGTAATGCTAGGTTAGGATCTCCTCGGAAATCTAGCCCAGCATAGGGGTAGTCATCTACGACGATGATCTGCTGATCCCACCAAGTGAAGAAGTCATCATCAAAGGTAGTCCTTGGGACCTCCCCACCCCCCAGACATTTCATCAGATCAGCCCACCAGCCCATGCGTGGATCTCGTGGGGTGCTGATGGAAACTACTACCCTGGGGCGAAGTGCAGGAGCCTTATCAAAAAAGAAAGTACACAGGATAGTCCCATATCCAAATTTTTTGGTCTGTCCCCTCTTGATAGAAGCGAGCTGGCTCTTCATGTTGGCCAGAAGAGGAGTACACCAATCGAACACAGTAGTGAGACAGTCAACTGCCACGCTCATGGTTAGCTGTGATGCCTGATGCAGAGAGGACGATCCGTTCACTCGAGCTATGGTGAATAGGATTATCCTCGGTGATAAACTCGCCACATGTGTGATAAAAATTTGGCTCCCAACTTTCTTGGGATGTCTCGGGCAATATATCTGTACGTAGTCCTCTATTGTGAGACTGCTTCATGTCCTGCCTCGGGAATGTACTACCTCTCCCCTTCGGGAAAGGCCCGTGATGAAATAGATATCCTCCACTTCTACCCTGAGTGGCATCTGGTCAATCATAAAGGCTTCCTCCTCGACGTCCCAATAATCAATGAGCATCTCAAGCAGACGTATGCTTGCTTTCATATTCAACAGTTTGAAGAATTTAAGCAAACCGCCTCCTCGTAGGGCATCCAAGGCTTCAGGATCATTCATGACTTCATTATCCACCACTGCGTGCTATCTTTCATGCCAAGTGACTGGCATTCTAAGAAAAAAATGATTTGCAACCGTTAGTTTTTGTTTAAAATTGGTTCGCGGCGTATACACGTGTCCCTGTGCACACAGTCGCATATAGGCCCGCGTGTACGTAGGTTTAATATTACCAACCCGCTTATACGCCGCAGTGAAATTTTGGGCAAAAAATTCAACGCTAAAACATTAATCAAAAATCTTAAAACCATTCACAATCAATTGCAAGCTAAGTATAAGAGTTACCTGGAGGTTTTTGAAGAATTTGAACGGTCAAATTTGGTATACAGGAAGTTTGCTCCTTTTGCTCCAAATCTTTACTCTCCAACTCAAATGGTAAAAATGGTGAGTCCAAAATCCCTTTTATAAGTTTTGGAAATGGAAAATTTTTTCAAAATTTTATTTTGTTTGGCCTCATGTGACTTTTAACTTGGGAGCTTGGAATGTCGAGAATGGTTTGTTTTTCATGACATTTTGGACGTTTTTTCCGACAGTTTCGAGATGGTTCCATGACTACTGACCTGTCATGGCAGGTATCGTTTTCTCACTAGCATATAGGTTAGCAACACCATCTTTCTGTTGCATTATGCATACTAGCCTTCATTCGCCGATACATTTGCCATAGGTTCGACCCCATCATGTTATGGTTCGTAAGCCATCTCCACTCGCCGATTCTTGAAATCATGACACGATGGTAGAGCCATCCTTTACATGGGCATCGTAGTTAGCACCTCACTGAAATTTGTTGCCCATGCTGCTCCGATTTGAGTAGGCTAGGGAGTCCTCTGTAGTCCCGCCATGACTTATGCGTTGAAGACTCATTCCTCTTAGCTTCTTCGCTTTGTTCTGGCCTTATACCCTAGAGGCTCCCTTGTGTTGAGTTGTACTGCTGCATTTCATGTTGACCATTTGCACCTTTTGGCCTAGAGTCGGCTTCACTTGGACTCGTGTTTAAGCAAAATTTTGACCATGACGTCTACAAAAAATCAACCTTGCATACCTTTGACTTCTGCAACTTGACATACCTTGACCTGTGGAAAGGACATACCTTTGAGTGTCACCAACTAGTTTTCGCCTCCCTGCATTGAGCATAGGAATGTTCCCCTCCCAGGAACTAGATCATCTGTCTCACTGACACTCGTCCTTTCCACTATACCATAGCATTCTTTTATTCTTTTTTGAACTTAACAGAAAAAAACAAAAAAATTAAATATTCCAAAAAGAGCGGGAACGAGACAGTATTTCCAGCTATTATTGGCAACTAGAGTCAGTCGTGTCGCCCTTAAACAAAGCACTCAAAACAAAGTCTCCTCCACTTGGGTGGGATTTAGTTTGACTTAGGTTCACCTTAACCATCGTTATTGAGTCATTTCTCCCCCGATTGGTTATCTCTTCCAATCATATGGAGGGTTCGTTCATGCCTCCTGCATGACGAACTTATACATATTCATCATATGCTGCCATAGTCACATTCAGTCGTGCTTTTGTTCAAGGGAAGTTAGCCTGAGTTGGCCTCTCTGCGGTG
>APFE030958046.1:0-13410 GCA_000404065.3 Pinus taeda
ACCACTCAAGTTAAAATACATGTCCCACGACCTTGGTATTATATTTTTTTGCATGGATTTTTAATTGTAGATGTTACATTTTGCTTGTTAAGTTACTTAAAAAAGGTTGAAGGCATGGATGGGCATCGTTGGCATGGATGGGTGTCGTTGGCCTAAAATAGTTGTTGCAGAGGAGTTAAAGAGGAGGAATAAAATTAGGGAAACAAAATGAAAAGTGGTCGGGTAAGTGGGCCATTAAGTGGAAGGATTTTCCTAAGTCTAAAGGGGAGGTTAAAAAATGGGTACTTGAAAAATTAAGAACTACCATGCGGGAAAAGTAGATTGGTCAAAAAAAATCTCTATATATCAAAGAGTTCAACCCCACATGGTCTCATGATGAAAATATATATTTAGGTGCCAAAATCACAGGACAGACTATTAATAAAAATTTGAGGACCAGGTCTCATAATCTCAGATGTGAAATAGGTAGATGGAAAACTCCAAAAGAAGAGTAGGAAGAAAGAATCTACATTTTTTGTAGCAAAGGAGAGGTTGAAACATAATGGAACTACATCATGGGTTGTCTGACTTATGAGGATATTCATCATCAGTTTAAAAGCATTTTGAAGTTGGATTGTTTGAACAAGTTGTTGGAGGAAGCAAGGCTTATCAAAACTATGAGCTTCTTGGTCAAGATTCATGACAAGAGAGTAGACATAGAGAAAAGTTTGAAGTTTTGATGGGCTAGAGTCCTAGGTCCCTTAGATTGCTTGGTCTCGTGGACTTCATTAAAACCCCTTCATTCATTTTTACCCCCTTTTTAAATTCTCCATGTGTCCACCCATCCACACCAACAGACTGGATTTAGTGTAGCCCCCCCACCTTCCAACAGGTAATGAGGAGGGTCGTCCACACTTGTCAACTGTAACAATTTGTTGACGGGAAATATTTATGTTAAGAGATCTATATCAAGCATGCCTCCATCCTTTAAGCCACACATCTAGCCTTGGTGTTATATGGAAAGTGAAACAAATGTTTCTTTGTTATTTCACGTCAAAATTTAGCATCATACCATCTATCGTTCCACATGGAATCCTTTGAGAGTGCCATGTGTCACCAAAAAATCGGTACCTTGACCACCCAACAAGGCCAACTCTTGCTTCCATTTATCATTTCGTTAATGTGGCATGTCAACAATCTCACCACGTCTTAATCCACATCATCTAAATACATGTGGTATTCCATGTGGCCATGCTCAACCTAAATGGCGCCTACCACTTGAAATGAAACTTGGCTCCCATTGGGGCACAGTCCTTCATGCAATTCATTACTTCACCATTGTATGAAATTTTAGGGGTTCAATGAGAATCGTCTCCAATAGAGATTCCATGTCATTTCACCCAATGCCATCCTGTAGGTTGTGGAAGAGGCCATCACCCAAACTCGGCATGACATGATGGTAAACTCCTCGTCATATTACGAGAAATGAGATCATCATGTGCCTTTTGTTAATCACGCTTCTCCTTTTATAAGTCACCGTCCACAGATGGGTGTAGTGTGGAATTAGTCACTAATCCTAGGGCTAATAAATGATTAGCTATCTAATCCTGTGATTAAGATAATTAATATCCTCCTTTGTTATTTCACCAATTTTCCATAATCCTTTTATGAGTTAGGAAAAGCTTCCTTCTTCTAATTATAAGCTCATCGTTCCTTTATCATAGGCTTATAACAATTGGATGACTTGACTGAACCTTTCAGGGGATAAGCGACACTAAAAATCAAACTTTACAGGGTTAAAACCACTCATTCCAATGCCTTTCATTATAGGTCATTAGCACATTCATTGTAAATGAAATGAACTATTTAACTCAAGCATTCAAACCTAGAAGTCTCCATGATATACACAATATTTTAGACATCAATAAATTATCCAAGGAAACACTCAACAAAACATGTAAACAACCATTCATGACTATATAAATAGTACTACACTTCAAGGTTTTATATTAGCAACATAGAGGTTGTCCAACCCCTCAAATGGATTTACATTGATTATTAGAACACCCATGCATCCTAATGTTTTTTTTAGGTTGCTTAATGTTGTACTTTTTTTGGGTAAATATTTTGTATTGAATGAAAACATGAAGTACATATTAAGTCATGGAGTTTTGGGCTGGTCTCTCATCGAGAAAACTAGACCACACCCAGAATCTCAACCTTTTCAAAACAGAAAATGATATATTTCTTCGTGTTGACATAAAAAATGAAGACCAAAAAGTAAAAATGGGACCAAATAGACCAATTACACACTGAGAGATACAAACAAAGAGATGTTAGGTCCCTATACTACCAGTGTAACCCCTTATTGTTATTAGTGTGACCCCCTTATTGTATTATTATCCCCATACAGTCCCCATGTTGTTATTATTATGCCCCATAGAAGCCCACTATTGTTCTTGTTGTGCCCCTACAATATTATTATTATGTAGGCTCTGATTGTATTGGGACCCCTTAGACTCCTATATATAGAAAGGAGGTCTTTTCATTTCTATAATCCAAGAATTGTTCATTTGTGTAATGTAAAGGAGATTTCCCCCTCGAAGAGGCTGATTTTTAAGTCGTTGATCTATCTTTTCTATCTTTTTGTGAGCTGGTTTCATAACATTTGGTATTAGAGCTTTGGATTTTAGGGTTTTGCTGCTCCAAACAGGTCATCGTGGTATTTTAGCTATAACGTTTTCTCTACGAAATTTAAAAAGCTAAAAGAAAAACCCATTTGAGCCGAAATCGTTCTAAACGTCGAGTATGAATTTCAAATCTTTTCTCGCTATATTTTTAGAGATATGATCTGAGTAAGTTAGGGTTTATGCAAGCTCCAGAATTCCATTTCAAATAGGTCATCGTGGAAGTTTAACTATAATTTTGTTTCTACAAAGGTTTAAACTTTGAAATTAAAACCCATTTGATCAAAAATCTTGGTAAAGCTCAGGCCCAAATTGCAGATCTTGTTTCACTATATTTTCGGAGATATTGTCCAAGAAATTTAGGGTTTTTTCAAGCTCCCGAATTACATTCCAAACAGGTGATCTTAGGGAAATCATCTTAACTTTCTCTTTGAGCATTAGATTGAAATTTAGTAAGAAGTTACAGAAAGAGGACAGATTGTATGTCTCTGTGTATCGTTTTCAGGTCTGAAGGTCGAAATAGTGACATGTGACACTTTGTACAAGTTGGCTCTACTAAAAAAGTATATAATCAAGTCATCTTGGGAGATTGGGCACAACTCTTTCTTGGAGAATGTAGAGGGCTACCATAGGTCATAGATACAACAGATTCAAGATCGAGATCCTAAAAGCAAGAAAAAGAATGACTCGAATCAAGAAAATAGAAACACCTAATAATCAAAATTGGATGGATGATTTGAAGAATGCAATCGAAGATAAGATAAATAGTTTTATCTATTGCATGGAAGCTAATATTGATGGTATGGAAGCATATTGGAATAAAGACATGGAAGATTTGAATAAAGACATGGAAGGTTTGAAGGAAGGTGGGACAAAGCTGCTACAAGAAAGGCTTCCTAATGGAAAAAAGGTAATAGAGGAAACTCATGATGAGAACAAAGTTAATGTTAATCGTGATTCCATAGAATCTAATTTTGGAGTGAAGGCCCAACATATTCCAAAGATAGATATGAGGAAGTTTGATGGAAAGGATCCCATAACATGGATACTACAAATGGAGAAATATTTTGATCTACATAATGTGAAAAACACACAAAAGGTATGTGTTATCTTTGTTGGTGTTTGGCCCCCAAATGGACCCAAAACACTCTCAAAGTCTCCAAAGTTTGCTTAAAATCATGCCAAAGGGTCCAAGTATGCCCCAAAGTCTTCAAATATTGCTTAAGATCATTTAAAAATCCCAACAGTCGCATGCCAAGAGCCCTTGGAAGGGCAAAAATACACTATCGGGAGGTAAAATACTCAAAGAAAACAATGAAAAGCAAGTATCGCAGGCTTAAGCAAAGGAATGAACAGTAGCTGTCAGATTTGGCTGATCAACGGTCCAGATCTAATCGACGGGAGGCAATTGGCGAAAATCGGCGCAGGCCCAAGGGAACTTGTGATGGCGATCGGCGATCACTATCGGGGATTACTATGAGCGTTAACCATGGACCTCTGGCTCGGGCGATAAGCGATTGCGTTTAGATCGCATCACTATATCATAGTGGAAGAACACTAAGGGGTGGGACCTATGCATATACATATGGCCAACTTGATAGCCGAACCTGACGATCATATATATGATATTTCATAATATCCTAGGTCCACCGAAGCCCCTTTTTTATGTATTTCAATGTTTTTTGCGTATTTCAAAAATACAAAGGGAAGACTATGGACAGGCCTTTTTGCGACTTGTGATAGCGATAAAGCCCGGACCCGATGGGATTTGGAACAAAAATATATAAAATTTGAAGTCCGCAAAAGCCATTTTTCAATGTATTTTGTGTATTTTCATGTTTAACGAAATACAAAGGGAACATGCCAAATGCGACTTGTGATGGCGACAAGGACGGACCTGATGGGTTTCGAAATAGAAATACATATATTTTCAAGTCCGCCAAAGCCCATTTTCATGCATTTTTCATTTTTTTTCTCGTATTTCATAATACAAGGAAAATACATAAGAGCAGGCTTTTTTGCGACTTGCGATGGCAACAAAGACAGACCCAAGAGATGAATAAACCATACTTGAGGACTTTTGAAGTCTGAAAGAAACAGAAAGAAGCAGGATTTTTCATTGTTGCAATGTTTTCTGTATGAAACAGAAAGCAGTCATGTATTAATAGAAAGGGGACATTTAAAGGGATTATAAGGGCCCGAAGACCCATTCCACCATATAACAGAGCTCGGGAGACATATTACTGGGAACCAGGGGTCAGAAAGGGAAAGAGAAGGACCACAGCACACTACAGCCCGAAACAGAAACATCATGGAGCATAGACAGAGCAACTCATCCATAACAATAGAATCAATTGTGGGGCATCTCTGGCACGAGAGAGCTCCCTGCGAGCACATCCAAAATATCTGAATGTGGTTATTCTTCTGTCAGAATAAGAAACCCCCGAGCCCATGCGTGCCTAGTCATGGCATCAGGTTGTTGAAAAGACAAGAAGGATAGATTAAGACACTCTGAGCTTCTGAGAGCTCAAGAGCATTGTAAAGAGCTATAAATAGCTAAAAGTAATATGTAATACGGGTTCAACTTCTAGAGATTGTTCCTCCTCAGTTCCTTCAAGCTTCTCATCTTCATTCTAGCAATATAAACTTTTTTTGCTATTATATGTTCAATGTCCATTTTCTCTTTTGTTCTATGCTTGCACTTGAATAGTTATTCATGTTTTCTGCTGTGTCTAATGCCAGATAACTGTCATCTTATCTCTGCATTGATAAATTAGATTTGCAAGTCTCATTTACTTCCTGTAGCTAGCCATTCATATATGTTTATGTATGCAATCTACTAGTACAGTTAGTATTCTCCATCTATCCATTAAATCTATAAATTATTGAGCATTAGTGGTCTAAAGCCTTGTATTGGTGAGAATGTTCATGCATGTCTTGAGTGAGAATAGAGCTAAAATGGTTATTTGACTTGATCCAAACCATCATCCATTCCAGTAGTTCTAAGAACAATATTCAAGATTATATGTTACCAGGCATCTCCGAGCTGCAACCTAGGAGAGTTTCCTGGAGTGATAACAGTATGTATTGCATCTTTATATTTAGAACTGAATCATCTTGTATGGTATAGATGGATTTGTTCTCATAAACAACTTGTCACCTGGTCAATTTTCATAGAGGAAGTGATAGCACATTATGAGGATACAAAGAGAAACACCTTCTTTAGCCAATTGATAAATCTCAAACAAAAGGGTTCAATGGCAGAGCACATTGAGGACTTCCAAAAATTGAATATAAAGGTAAATGATATTCCAGATAAGCGTAGAATTGAAGTATTCATAGGGAATTTAAATGATAACATCCAAAATGAGGTTCACCTTTGGGAACCTGATTCATTGGAGAAGGCATACAGGTTGGCAAGAAAAATTGAAAGAAAAATTATGGCAACAAGGAAGCCTACCTCTCATAACTATAAAGATGGAAGTGTTGTTGCTCCTAGCCTTTCACCACCTACAAGATTGACACCAAAAATTTTGGAAGAAAAAAGAGAAAAAGGGCTTGTTACAACTGTGATAGAAAATACACTAAAGGTCATAAGTGTGCTGAGAAGAAATTAATTTACATAGATGTGGCAGAGGAGAAAGAAAAGGAACAAGAAACTTCAAAAGAAAAGGATATATGCCAGGAACCAATCCTGGAGAAAGAAGAAATCAATTTTACCATATCTTGTAATGCATTGACAGGAAATACCATTCTCAAACTCTTAAGATAGAAGGGCATATCAAGAAGAAAAAGGTAATAGTGTTGATTGATTCGGGTAGTACTCATAATTTTATTCATTGTAAGATAACCGAGGAATTGAATTGTTATCTATATCCAGCACCAGAGTGTCAAGTAATGGTTGCAAATGGAGGAACCATAAATTTCTCTAGAAAGTGCCATAATATTAAGCTATCCATGGGAGAATATGTCTTGAATAGTCCAATTCTTTCCATTCCAATGGGTGTTGAAGATGTTGTACTAGGAGTCCAATGGCTACAATCTTTGGGTATGATAGCTTTTAATTTTCAAGAAATTTTCTTCAAATTTTTTTGGGAAGGAAAGGAAGTTGAATTAAGGGGTATCGCAAGCAAAATGAGTAAGATAATTAGCTCTCACAGCATGAAAAAACTTCTAAAGAAAGAACAACGGGGCGTAATTGCACAATTATGTTCACTAGAGGTTCCCACATCGAAAGCATCTCTTTCTCCAGATATCCAAAACGTTTTGGAAAATCACTCCAAGGTATTTGAGACTGCTAAAGGCCTCCCACCTATTCATGATCATGATCATTCTATTCATTTGATTCCAGGAAGTGTTCCCCCAAATATTAGGCCTTACAGATATCCATATGCTCAAAAGAGAGAAATTGAACGTATGGTTGTAAAAATGCTAGAAGTTGGTATAATTCAACCTAGTCAAAGTTCTTTCTCTGCTCCAGTGATATTGGTACACAAGAAGGATGGATCATGGTGCATATGTCCAGATTATAGGGAGCTCAACAAGCTTACTATTATATATAAATTTCCCATTCCTGTCATTGATGAATTATTGAATGAATTGCATGGAAAAAATTACTTTACCAAGTCGGATCTTCATTTAGGATATCATCAAATCAGAATGAAGATTGAAGACATTCCAAACAGAATTTAGAATCATGAGGATCATTATGAATTTTTGGTCATACCTTTTGCTTACAAATGCACCTTCTAAATTTCAAGCTTTGTGAATTTCATTTTCAAACTTCCTTTGAAATTTGGTGTAAGTATGTTTGAATGATATATAATCTACACAATTTGGAAGGATCAGTTCAACATGTTGACAGGGTGTTCAAACTATTGGAGGAGAAACAATTATATGCAAAAAGCTCCAAATGTTTCTTTGGAGTACAAGAGGTGGAATATTTGGGGACTCAATTAGCTCATAGCTCATCTTATCATCCTCAATCTGATGGGAAAATTGAGATAGTGAACAAATGTTTGGAAGGATATCTTCTTTGCTTTGTATTTGATAAACAGACACAATGGGTCAAGTGGTTTCCTCTAGCTGAATGGTGGTATAACACTTCCTTCCATACTGCAACAAAAATGACCCCATTTATGTTACTTTATGGATATCATCCATCGTCCATCACATCATTTTTAAAAGAAAATTCTAAGGTTCAAGCAATGGAAGATCACGTCGAGAATCAACAAAAAGTTCTCAAACTCTTAAAGGATAACCTCACTTTGGCACAAAATAGAATGAAACAACAGGCAGATCAATATTGCAACAAAAGAAGATTTGATGTAGGTGATTGGGTATTTCTACGACTACAACCATACAAAAAAATGTCCCTCAAGCAAGCTAAGAAGGATAATAAATTATCACCAAAGTATTATGGTTCATACAAGGTGTTACTAAAGATTGTTACTATGGCATACAAATTGGAGCTTCCTGCATCTTCCCTTTCCATGTTTCATGCTTAAAGAAGGTTATAGGTGAGAAGATCCCAATTCAAACAATATTGCTAGAACTTGATGAGGAAGGAAAAATCATATTGGAATTGGAATTAGTCACAAAAACAAGAAATCAACAACTACAAAATCGATCAATTTTAGAGTATCTCATCAAGTGGAAGAACTTACCCACTGAAGATTCCACATGGGAGGATAAGAATTTTATACAAAAGCATCTAAAACTACTCAAGAATTGAGGAAAACACTTTTTGAAGGAGAGGGGCATGTTAGGTCCCCATGCCACTAGTGTAACCCCTTATTGTTATTAGTTCAACCCCCTTATTGTATTATTGTGCCCATATAGTCCCCATGTTATTATTATGCCCCATAGAAGCCCACTATTATTATTGTTGTGCCCCTACAATATTATTTTTATTTAGGCTTTGATTGTATTGGGACCCCTTAGACTTCTATATATAGAAAGGATGTCCTGTCATTTGTATCATCCAAGAATTGTTCATTTATGTAATGTAAAGGAGGTTTCCCCCTAGAAGAGGATGATTTTTAAGTCGTTGATCTATCTTCAATATCTTTTCTATCTTTTTGTGAGATGGTTTCATAATAGAATGAAGCAATAAGATAGAGAAAGATTAGTTAGGGAAATTTTTCCTTCTTAGTTATGGTCCAAAATTGTTGCTTGAGGGGAAAGTATTCAAAGGATTACCAGTAGGAGTAAATCTATGAAGCTGATGAGACACATCCCCGATTGACTAACTTATCTGCAATTTTATTTCCAATTCTTCTCATATGAGTAGGGATGATCACCAGAATGGAAGGAAGGTCTGAGCGACATACTCGTATGAGTAAGCTTTCAAGTTTCCAATTACAAGATATTTTGCTAATCTAGGTACCATGTGAGATATTTAAGATCATATTTATAACGAGCTAAGAGTCTCCCTCCACCATAAGTTTAGTGTATCCTTTAGTCTAAGAAATTAATATTCCCTCTTCCAGATCCTTCAATTCTATTGCATTGTAACTATTTATCCCATAAAGTATGATTAAATGTAGATAGGAGATCCTAAATGGTCATAGAAGATACCTCAATGTATCACTTCGCCTGGGTTATCTTTTGAAGCATTGTCAAAATTGAACTTAAGAAAATTAAGGGGAAGAGGGCTCGAGGAGGAGGGAATATGCAATATAGTAGGGTGAAGAGAGGGGATAATCATGACTCCTAGAGGAAGGAATTAGATTTGAAGTAGTAGGGCCTCCTTGCTTGAGGCCTTCCAGTTTTTATCTAACTAGGACGACATGACAATTGATTCCTTTACATTTTTTGAACTTTGATCGAAAGAGAGTCATCAAGGAGGGAACGATTATTGAATATGCTATGATTACTCTATTTCCAGATAACATGTTGATGGTGTTGGATCCGCCAACATTCAGGTGATCTCCCTGATATGAGGTCCCAATTAGACCTCACACCATTTTGTGTAGGAGTCCCATCTGGTATGATGTCATGTTTGCCTTATACTTAGAGATTTTCCTCGACTCTTGCTGTTAAGCATGAGAGTGTTACATTGGTACCCTAAAAAAGCAAGGTGAATGTGCCTGGTGAGTGTGTAATGTAACTGTGTCTAGTTTCCCTTATTGCAAAATGGGGGAAAAGTGAGCCTCTAAGTGAGAGGTAATAGTACCACCCAGGAAGAGGAACACGCGAAACACAAAGGTCTATCCAACATCCAGGGGATGTGGAAGTGATAAAAACCAAAGTACATGGAAAGATTCGTCCACCATGCAATGGAATAGTCCACAACAGACCAGACGGTTGTTATAACCAGTAAGCGAGAAAGGTATGTCTAGTATCATGCGGAGTAGTCCATAAGGATCAAACAATAGTGATAAATAATACAACACATTCCCAACAAGATAAGTACTAAAACAACCAAAATAGTTCAAATATCTTAGTACATGTGAAACAAGCATGAATTACAAATTCTCAAAGAATAGTCTTACAAACATGTACAAGTCATGCATGGAAACGTGTTGGCTTGAACAAGACTTTGCATTAAGAAAAAGTTCCAAGACACATATTTACATCATACATTACTAGCCCTAGTAGTGGGACATTGGAGCCACTCCTTGCTCCTCAAAGAACTGACTGAAACTCTTTATGCTTCGTGGGAGGAGCCAAGCTGAAAAATTCCTTGGTCATACAATGAGGGGGTATATATAACCAAGGGTGATGCTTAGCTCTTGTGAATCTTGGACTTCCCTTATGACTGTTCAACTTCCTATGAATTTTCAACTGACATGAATCTTCATATTCATGTGTGTCCATTGGACTTTCACTTTACATTACATTTGATTTACAACAGATATGGCCCATAATAGTGATGTGGCCTTTGACAACTCATGACATGACTTGACATGACAGTGCTAACATGGAATGGCTTGTTGAGGTGGCAATGTCAAGCCATTGTTGTGGCTAAGTGATAGATGTGTTCTTGGATGTTCTCTTTCTTCTCCTTTGCATAGTGTGATGATGAGGGGTCTCCAATGATCTTTGGTCTTGAGAGGTGGTTGTATGCATGTTCTCCTTTTGCTTTTTTTTATAAGCTTCGTGGTCCATCCAGCTGTAAGTGAGTCTTCTAGCATGTTTGCTCCTTCTTCTCCTTCTTCATTGTCTCACCATGTGTTGGGTGTGGGATCTCCCAAGGAAACTTTTGGGGCTTAAAGCCCAATTTTTTACTACATATGATGTAAAGACTCCACGAAGTGTGGGCACGGAGCACGAAGTTGTAATTGAGTCACAAGGTTGTCCGCCCTTACTTTTGTAAATGCAATGTTGGCTTTAGAGCGAAGCTCTAAGTTGTAGAGACAGCTAAGTAAAGCTAAGAAGAATCTAAGAGAAAATGAAGCATTAAGTCTTGATTGATGTGTAAGGTCATGTCTTTAGGTTGTAAGGTAGGAGAAGGCTCTGCAACTGAGTGTGCAAAGGCCTAGTAGTTTGCAGCTGAGTGTGTGGGGTGAGTTGACTCTGTAACCATTGGAGAAATTAATAAAGAGAAGTTTCTTATCATTCTATGTGTCTTTTTCCTGTTTTATGCATTGAAGCATATTGGGTATGAATTGCAAGTTCAGTGTACTTATATGAATATGTTGAATAAATGAATTTAAGATAAGTATTCGTTTACACGAAGTTAACTAAAAGTTATAAGAAGATAAGTAAGATCTGAAGTGTAACTTAGGGAAAGAGCGCAGATCACTACCTTAGCAGCACGAATCACCTTAGCCCCTGATTAGGGCTGCGCGAAGGCAAGGATAACAGAGCTTGAAGGCCTCATAGGTTAGGAAAGTGCGCGAAGTGACCAACACAAAGGTATTCACAGTTGGACTAAACCGACCCCTCAAACATCTCAAGGGTGCGGAAACTTGGTTCCAGCATCCCCACATACTACTTCGGGTGAGACCTCAGTCCGCGCTCCACGGGCTATTGCCGAAAGGGCCAGTAGTACAAGGATTTGTTTGGCTAATTAACTCCAAACCTGGGTCAGGCCCCATCAAGCCAACAAATGGTTTCATTGACGAGACTAGAATCTGCATAGAGATGTCTAATGTTGCATCACTGGAATCCAACTCAGAAGGAGATTGAAGGGTGGTTGGACAGGAAAATTCACGAATTTGCGGCACA
The DNA here is from genome assembly GCA_000404065.3 of Pinus taeda. Classification (NCBI taxonomy): domain Eukaryota; kingdom Viridiplantae; phylum Streptophyta; class Pinopsida; order Pinales; family Pinaceae; genus Pinus; species Pinus taeda. The sequence continues at coordinate 11,841 of APFE030958046.1, forward strand.
GGAGAACAAGAATCTGCAACTATTGAAGGAAGAGTGGTTAGACTGGTACTTGTACATAAAGATCCACGAAATTGTTTTCGCATCTTTCCCTACTGAGTTGTATGAGTGGATTGTGAGGCTAGCAGATAGCCAAGGAAGTTGGAAGCTCAACAGACCTATTATGTGGACCCCAGAGTTGGTGCGCATATTGGAAGCATCGGAGGATAAGATTTCCAACACTGTTGATCATTGGCTTGATCGGATTATAGGAGGATTCATTATTGAGTTCGCGGTAGATACTTCAATCGGCTATAGTGAGGCAAAGCGACGCTTTCTCAAGGGACCACGAGGTAAGTACATAAAGTATCTGAACACTTGGATTAAAATGCTATTGTGAGAAAAGAGGATTATGCAGCTACACTGATGTTTGGGGCTACGTGAAGTGGGAGAATTTATAGAAACGAAGGAAGTGCAAGACTAGAGACTAGCCCCTTGATTTCACCTCCGTGAAGGGAAGAGGAAGAGCTCACGAAGGTATCTTCACGAAGCGTGATCCATTTGATAAGGAAGAGGATTCCGTGCATACCACCTCCACCCACACCATCACCACTTTCACCATCATCACCTCCATCTTCACCCGTACCACCTCCGCCACCACCGTGTTTTAAGATGGCAACCTCGATAAAGTTGCATGTGTTCAAAGGAGTAGGAAATGAAGATCTGAACCAGTTTTGGTTCGTTTTAAAAGCCATATGGGAAGCGCAGGGAGTTACATATGATAATATCAAGAAAGCGACATTGGTTAGCTCTCTATAGGATCGCACGCTGACATGGTACATCAAGCACTCAAGTGATAATTCGAATTCGAGAATCGTGGTTATCCAAGTTGTGCTAACTAGGGAATTTAGCAGGACGAAGTCAGAAGCGAAGTCGATCATTTGGTTCAAAGAGATCATGATGCTACCAGGCGAGACTCCTTGGGAGCTGGATCAGAGGTTGAAGTGCATGATTCATGAAGTTAAGATGACTCTGATGGATGGACAACACCGCAAATGGTTTGTAGTGTTAGTGCCTCGATCTACCTCAGGCTGAAGGAAGGCAGGGCTAGGGTAATATCAAACCACGCTTAACCTGGTAGCTAGCCCTACCAGGTCAGGAGAGGGCTCTCTCCTTGTCAATATCAATTAGGGCTTGAGAAGACTGAATTTAATGTATATTTTAGGCTAGGTATAGTAGCTCAGGGTTTCTGGTTTGATTTTTAGGTTTTCGTTGCTAGATCAATTGGAGAAGGAAGATTGGGTCCGGGAAATCAACTCAGGGATATAGTCATGTCCTGTGGGGCGAGGTAGACAAGATTTTATGTACTAGAAATGGATTAATATGGTAGATTAAGATAGTTGAGGAGTTGAGGAGGGCATAAAGAAACTATGAATCCTCTTCAAACAGTTGAAAACATTGAAAACGAAATGCATTCCCAAGACAAAACACAACAGAGTATTTTGTCTATTCACCTTGATTCATTTAGTTTTGGAAGATAAAGATCGATTTGGATACATATAAAACATAATAAAAACTCATTACAAAGAAGAAA
>APFE030958051.1:3207-23606 GCA_000404065.3 Pinus taeda
ATGGGAGGATGAGAATTTTATGCAGAAGTATCCAGAACTACTCAAGCGTTGAGGACAACACTTTTTTGAAGGAGAGGGGCATGTTGGGTCCCTGTAATACTAGTGATTACACCATTACTATTGTAGTTATACCCCTTATTAATATTGTTGTGCCCCTATTGCCCCCATATTGTTATTACTGTGCCCCATAGAATCCCTCTATTGTTATTTGTGTGCCTTTATATTATTATTGTTAGGTCGGTTGGGTTATATTGTGACTCCTTGGACTCCTATATATAGAAAGGAGGTTTTGTCATTTGAATCATCAAAGAATCATTCATTTTTTTAATGTAAAGGAGTTTGCCCCCTCGAACAGGCTGAATTCTAATGCGTTGTTCTATCTTTTCTATCTTTTTGTGAGCTGGTTTCATAACATCGCATGTATTAAAAACCAAGGTCCATTAACATGCCTTCCTCCTCTGCATCCGCTACGGGATTAACACTCCACACTTCAAATAACATCAACCCATGTTCATTACCTTGTCGGGTCCGTTCCCATATCACAAGTCACAATTTCAAATGGCCTAAGGTTAATTCATCAATGAAACGTTACGATGTGATATTTGTTTAAATCTCCTCCACCGTTGATTTGAGCTTCCAATCCAATGGTTCACGTTCAGTTGTGGGATCACAATTGCTAATCACTTAAGGCCGGGTTCATTTCTCTTAGGGTTTCCTCTGATGCGATTTGATAACTCCGTTCCACTCTTTTCCGACTTAATCTTGGTCGTTGATCATAAAGATCCAACGGATCCTGTGCACTAATGCTTCACTTCTTCGCACTTCATTTTTACTTGGTTTTTACACCATTCTCCAATGTTCCTCTATTGTCTTCGAGTTTCTTCAGGGTTCTTGTCCTTCCGCTCTCCTGCTGCGCGACTCCCTTCTGAGCTTACGTCTACGAGTTTCTTTAACCACTATCCTTCAAAGACTCTACTTTGGTCCTTCGAATGGATTCAAAGATCCATTATGATCCTCTATCTTATTCTTCTCCACTGTGTATTCTACGTGTACTCTGCCTGCATACATATATGTTATACAAATCCTTTAATACACACATAACTCATTATTCAATACTCAAAATGCACATTTACATTATTTTTGGAATTAAACCTTTGTTTATGCATATACAACAAATAATTACAAAATAAGACTCTCTATCTCTCTCTAGCATGATATTCTAATTAGTCGCCTCCATTCCTCTGTTGCCTGTAGGCTTATAGTCACACTCTCGCTGGCTGACTAGCTGGCTAGCTCCCCTGCTAACTAACCTATCCAACCTCTCTCTTTCTTTCTTTTCAATACATTATTAGCAGTTTCCTTAGAGTTGAGGAACTGTTCCTCAGTTACTTTTCAGTTGCTCAATAGTTTCTTCAAACTAGTTCCTAACTAATCCTAATCCTCTCATGTTCTTCTACATTCGAGAACATTTACAAATATGTCTCACAATATCTAATTAATTCCTATTCTCATTGTAAATCACTCAAAGGCCAAAATATTTATATTAATTCAATACTTAGGAAACCAACTTCCCTAAAACACAAGATCCCTTATGTCTGCTAAAATATAATGATATTTTTGGGCTGAATTCTCTTGCATCAGACTCCCAAGGTAGAAAATATTCGTGATGTCATGATCATGTGTCTTCATATGTTGTTAGAAAACCTCTAAGGTCCTAAACTTTAGTTTGCAACTGCCCAAATTCTTTGCTCCTTTGTTGCTACTGCATATCTGTTGTGTTTTGCTTTATCTTTCTCTCCTTGTCAATCAGGTTCATACTCTGATTGATCATTCTTCCTGTTGCTGTCAACCTCCTCCATATGGATTGCTTCATCATTAACTGACATAACTCTTCAATCTCCATCTCTAGCATATCTTTGGGCTGGTCCATATTCTGCCATTCTTTGTTACCTCTTTCTCTCTGCTTCAAGTTGTTGCTGCTATCCACTAACTTTTCAAATTGTTGTTGGTTACTTCCACCATGTAGTTTCTGGTTCCTTACTTGTTCCTCACTTGTTCTTGATGCCTCCCTTTCATCCTTACCCTCTTTCACAATTATCTCTGTCTGCATTGAATTCCGACTTGCCAACATTCTCTCGAGCAATTGAACATCTCTGTTCCATGGATTAAATTCTTCCATAGAATCTTCTTCTTTATTTTTTATTTGGTTGCTCATCTGTGCCAAATTTCCTGCAACATATACAACTATACTTGAACTCACAAAATAATTATTAAAATAGAAAACATAAGGCCTCAGTGCCTCTTCTTCCCTTGGCAGCACATTAGTATGTTGCTCTGTTTTCTCCTCCTCTATCAGCATATCAATCTGCTGATTTGAATTCTGAAAAGAATTCATGAGACTGTTAGTTAGTCTCTCCTCCACATCATCTGTTCCAAGGATGTCTCCTCGCTCGGGTTCACAGTAGTGAACTTCTTCTTCTATAATTTCCTTGTAATCTTCATCAGGTTCTTTCTTCCCTACTGGTGCTTTCATCCATTTCTCCAGTAGTTCCAATTCTGTCTCCCATTAACTGATCCTTTGATGAGAGTTTAGTCCTTCTTCTTTAATATATTTTTCCTCTTCAAGACCTCCACTTGGTTGCTTGATATCCTTCTCCACTTATTCTTTCTTCTGGCCATCATCATAATCCAAACTTTCTTTACTCTTACCCTTACAATATGTTGAAAAGCAACACTTCTCCCCAACTGTGTATGGACATTTATATGAGACCTAGCTATCCCAACTTCTTTCAGAACAGAGATTAGATTCTACATGTCTTCTTCCTCCTTGATGACAATGTCAACAAATTGTCCTTCCTCACGTGTTCCACCTGCAAACATACACAAGTTATCAAATTTAACACCATAAGACCTCTTGGCCTCATTGGAAGTTTCAGTCTTCAAGTCTTCCTCCTGATACTCACTTATTCTAAGTAATTCTTCCTTCAATTGAGCATTCATTGTTTGCCCTTTCCTCCTCTATAACTCTTCTACCAGAGCTATCCTTGTCTCATCATCTACAGTAATATTCTCCTGCATTTGTTCTTCATCAGTAACATTAATCAAATTCACTTGATTACCTTTCTGAGATAATATTCCTTCATTCTTCATTAGAATAGGATCTTGATCCCCCATCTTTATGAAAGCTTCCATAGACTCATCCATAGACTCTTTCTTCTATATCGAGTCAAATTCTTCTTCTTTCGAGAAGTTTTCTTGTCACCTTTTACTTCTAGATCTTCATATATTCTGAAGATATCTTCAAAAGGTTGCTTTTCTCCTACAATACCTGCCATCATACAAAAACTATCAATTTGAACAACATAAGACCTTGTGGTCACACTTGATGCTTCAGTCATCATTTCTCCTTGCTGTTCTGAATCCTTCATGTGATTCATAAGATCTTCTAGAGATCTCCTGTCTTCAACTTCACCTAGAATTTCATCTTGTTCTAGTTTACAAATGGATTCTTCATTTCCAACTCAACCTCTCTGAGTTCTTCCACCAAGCTCTTCAGTTGCCTCTGCTGTAGCCTTCTATGTAGATTAGACCATTTCACTGCCTTTTTCATCAAGGCCCAACCTTGTCTTTGGCTTTCCTCTAACAACATTGTTAACACATTGATTTGCTCTTTCATCTCCGCAAATTCTTGGTCAATTTCCTCTTGCCTCATCCCCTTGCCATTTGCCTTCGCATTCTCTTTCTTCATCTTTCTTCTGTTGTGGTCTTATTCAGAACCTCTGTTACCTCTGTTATGACTATCAATAGTCATCTTCTTCTCCATCCTCATGAGTTTCTCATTCATTCACTATGAGCGGCACTAAAGCCTCTGCAACAACAAGTCCTCCTTGTTGCAACTTACTTCACCAAGCTTTCCTCTAAACTTGGCCTTTTGGCAAGCACTGGTTCTTTATCTATGGAACCTCTTTGATCACTTTTATCTACTCCTTCTAGGCTTCAACTCATCTGCCTCTTCTGTGAACACAACTGTCCTCTTGTACTTCAATGACAATTGAAATGCTAGGTTATGACCACCTCTTTTTTCACTCAGAAACTCTTACTAGATTTCTTCATCCTTTAGCAATTCTACCCACATCCTTTGTGGAATTTCCTTTGTGAGCTGCAACACCCTCTGTGGTAACAAGTCTCCTTATTGCTACATATGCCTCACTAAGTTTCTTTCCCATGAGCTTAGTCTACTAGCATTTCTCTGGTTCTTTCCTCTTAAACCAATTTGAGCACTCCTTGCTCTATATTCCTACAACCTTCTCACCTTCTTATGTTGTCACCTGCGCATCAACATAAAAACCACACATTCTCCAATTTTCAATGAGATCAAAACAACACATATCATCTCACTTTTTTAGGATCTCTGCATGATCTTGTTCCACCATTCTCCTGCACTTTGAATGGATTGTCCTCTTGTGTTCTTGCACTTGTAAGTTCTGCTGCACATCACCTCTGTGTGCTTACTATTTGTTAGATTAAAATCTGATCTCCTCTTTCCTGCATAAGCATATTTACACATAACTCTATTCTAAGTTTTCTACAAATAACTTTAACTGCTCTAATACTAATTGACGCAAGGGATCCCCCCGCGTATACCCACAGTATGCATATGGAATGCATAAACTAATTTCCCTAGTAATTTCAAACTCACTTCCGAGACTGAATCTTCAAATCCTTAATGGTTAAGGCTCTCCTTTATTAGTCTTTGCAGAATGATTCATTACAATAGCGCAGTCTTTAAATAATCCTTTCCTTTCTATCGGAACTCATTCTCCTTTCTATCGAGACTTAATACTCCTCATAAACTTTGTTTAACATTACCCGCACATATATAACCAAACCTCCACACTTTATACATTGATTATACCTGACTTAGAACACATAACCCTTATTGGTGCTATTTCTATTATAATGTTTATATAATAGAAATCACAAAAACTATGCGAAACCATACCTCTTTCCACGTATTTCTATAGCCTTGGCACATTTCCCGATATATGCCTTTATTGCTATCACAATCCTCCATAGTCCATCAACATTCCTTTATCGCTTTCGATATGCGATAACACAATCGGATTCCAAATAACATGAACTGCAATTCATTCCTCTCTCGAGTCCGCTCTCATCATCCCTTTGCATATCACATGTCGCATGTATTAAAAGGTAAGGTCCATTAACATGCCTTCCTCCTCTGCATCTGATATGTGATTAACACTCCTGACTTCAAATAACATCAACCCATGTTCATTACCTTGTCGGGTCCATTCCCATATCGCAAGTTGCAATTTCAAATGGCCCAAGGTTAATTTGTCAATGAAACGTTGCGATGCAATATTTGTTAAAGCTCCTCCACTGTTGATCTGAGCTTTCGATCCAATGGTTCACGTTCAGTCGCGAGATCGCAATCGCTAATCACTTGAGGCTGGGTTCACTTCTCTTAGGCTTTCCTCCGATGCGATTTGATAGCTCCGTTCCACTCTTTTTTGACTTAATCTTGGTCGTTGATCACAAAGCTCCAATGGGTCCTGTGCACTAATGATTCGCTTCTTCGCTCTTCCTTTTTACTTGGTTTTTACACCATTCTCCAATGTTCCTCTGTGGTCTTCGGGTTTCTTCAGGGTTCTTGTCCTTCCACTCTCCTACTGTACGACTCCCTCCTGAGGTTACCTATGCGGGTTTCTTTAACCACTATCCTTCCAAGACTCTACTTTGGTCCTTCGAATGGATTCAAAGATCCATTACGATCCTCTATCTTATTCTTCTCCACTGTGTATTCTGCCCGTACTATGCCTGCATACATATATGTTATATAGAACCTCTAATACACACATAACTCATTATTCAATACTCAAAATGTAAATTTGCATAGTTTTTGGAATTAAATCTCTGTTTATGCATATACAACAAATAATTACACAATAAGACTCTCTGTCTCTCTCTGGCCTGATATTCTAATTAGTGGCCTCTATTCCTCTATTTCCCGTAGGCTGACAGTCACACTCTCACATGCTGACTAGCTGGCTGGCTCCCTAGCTAACTAACCTATCCAACCTCTCTCTTTCTTTCTTTTCAATACATTATTAGCAATTTCTTTACAGTTGAGGAACTGTTCCTCAGTTACTTTTCAGTTTCTCAACAGTTTCTTCAAACTAGTTCCTAACTAATCCTAATCCTCTCATGTTCTCCTACATTCGAGAACATTTACAAATCTGTCTCACAATATCTAATCAATTCCTATTCTCATTGTAAATCACTCAAAGGCCTAAATATTTATACTAATTCAGTACTTAAGAAACAAACTTCCCTAAAACACAAGACCCCTTATGTCTACTAAAATACAATGATATTGTTGGGCTGAATACTCTTGCATCATTGTTCTACGAGCAACTAGACCCATAATACATCAAACCCCATAATTAATCAAAACCTAGTGTAGAGTATGATGTCATTGTATCCTAATCATAGGTATATTTCAATCATTATAAAAAATGGCTTTGTTATTTTTACAAGTATGAATTTTTTATCTATAACTTTCAACTATATGCTCTTCTCGTCCTATGAGAAAGGCTACCTTCTCATTAAGATATGAAACCTGCACATTGCTCCCATGGTGAGGTTTGAACCTTTAGGTGTTGAAATTGTGTAAGCATATGTGTAATACTTGGACTTGTTTAAGAAGGTAGGATGGTGAGATTTCATCACAGGTTTTTTTTGGCCATAATGTGGAGGTTTTCAGAGCTTTTTATTAGTCCTATAATGGAAATATATCTCAGGTGGGTGAAATCAAAATCCTAGTAAATGAGGATTTCATTGCTTAGTCCACTCATATATTAGTTGAGGGGAAAACATGGTAAAAAAACTGCCTCACTAAGGAAATTCCTTGGAGCAAGTTTTTTGTGTCAAAGAAGTCCTCATATAACCCAAAAGGTATGCCTATAACTCAACTAAAGTAAAAATGGCATGATTGGGTTTTAATTATTAGGCATTTTATAAGATGTGAAGGCTATTATAGTTTATTATTTTACTACCATATGATCCTCTTTATCGTTTTCCTCATTTATCAACTTAATCTCTTCTACTAACCTTATAAGAGTCTTGCTAAAATGGACAAATTTTATGAGCTATCGTTTAAGAATACTTAAATAAGCCTTCTCCGTTATGGATTAATTCGTATCCTCGCTGAACTTTTTCTATCGCGATTAGGGGATTCTCGGGGGAGTTTCTTCCACATAAATAATTTCGATGAATTTTTTGCCACAAACGAGGGATTTCCTCCACAGGTTGATGATACTCTTAGGCTTCATCAATTCACCGCTTGAACTCTAAAAACCCTAACGAACTACTTAAGCTAAACCCGATGGTTTCCACATATGATGAGTTCGTACAGCCAAGTTTTACTGGCATCACTCAAAACTCAACAAAGAGATATAAAATTGGTCTTTGGGGGAAATATCGACCCTATAACACTTGGAAATTATAAGTTTTAGTTGGACTTGTCTGCCCATCAAAATAATCCATGCAAACATAAAGTTGAGACACACAATCATGAGGAAGATTTGGTCATACAGAGTCAATTTAAAAATAAGAAATTAGCATAGAAAATATCTCAAGCTAGCAGGAATAATTTTATAAGGGTCTCAGGTTCTCGTGTTCGTATTGAAATCGACATTAAAAATGAACCCAAGCTTAGATAAAAAAAATCTCTAAATCCAAATTTGATGGTGATTTTTGGTTTGACTCTGATTGCGACCTATTTGATGATGCAGGGAATAGAGCTAAGGCTGATTATCAATGATGAGCAAGATTCACATGTGTTTTAAGAGATATTTTTGATGGAGAAATATGGTATTGTAGTACCAATCCTCAAGCATAAAATTAATTACAATTGGAAAACCAGTAGCTTAAGCTTCAAATACAATCTATGGCTTTGAAAATTAACGAGAAAGTAACATAACTTAGCAAGAAGCTTCAGCTAGCTGAAAAAAGTAATAATTAAATCCTTCGGAGTTAATATTATTATTACTTGAGATTTACAGAATCTTGTTGGTGCTAAATAATGGATGTTTAATTTATTTTATTTAATTTTTCATATATATTTTTGAGGTATGAATACCTTTTTATTTTGTTTTATCGATTTTATAAGTAGCTACAAAATCAAAGACTTTGTAGCCGCTCTCTTAAAAGATATGGGTTATTAATTTCATTTGTTCATATGTTATAGGTCACTACTGCAGATATGCAGTTGTGTTTTGATTGTTGAGACTAGTCCATGCAATACTACTGCAGATATGCAGTTGTGTTTTGATTGTTGAGACTAGTCCATGCAATTTGTATCTCTTGATGATACAAGATATTTTGTTACAGTTAGTTCTTGGCATTTTTTCAATTTAAAGCAAACTTTGATACAATCCATAAGGTTGAAGTTATTGGATAAGCAACGCCTCCTAATATTCGGGGAACCAAGTTTTTATTTTAAACATGGGTTAATTTTGTGTTATCATAACTCTATCAAGTGTAAATAGAGTATAAAATTTTGATGAAAAGAAGTGGGTGGAAAATATGAAACATTGATGAATGATGGAAATGAAATTTTAGGTTCGATTTTGCTTCTGTAAGTTTTTGTATTGAAGATTTTTAATGAAAAAAAAAATAATTATTTACCCTATGAATATTCCATCATCATTTATTGTTTCTATAATAATATTTTGGATGTGTTTTGAAAATTTATTAGATATTTTATTATTGTTACATACTTTCCTGTGTATGATGGATTAATGGTTTTATTTTAATTCCTCTTGCCTACCTTTTGTTAATTCGCTTTACTAAAATTTAGATTGGATTAGTTCATGTGGTTGTGACTAACATAAGTTAGCTTAAGCCATTGTAATGTTCACATTATAATTTATGGAATGTCTTTCATAAGTTAGAGCTATCACACATACATATTTTATGAAGATAGAATTAAGTTATGATTGTATTTTTCTTTCTAAATGTTATGTTGTAATCCTTCATTCCATGGATTAGATGTCTCTAGTTTGTAGTTAATGAATAATTATTCTACCAATTAGGAAATGAAACTAGTCATTTTATTCATCTTAGCTCTTCCGCAAGATAAGTAATTAAATTATTTTATGTCTTTTAGAATGAATTCATTAAAATGATTAAAGATTTGTTTCAGATTGTTTATAGGATCAATAAGTTAGCTGTGATCTATGTTGTCACCTCTTATTTCCTTTTCCCATTAAAAATCAATTTTGTTTTTTAGTTTTTGAAAGATTTGTTCCTTTACTTAGAATTTAAGTTGCTTTCAAAATTCTTTTATAGCTTATATCAAATATAATTTCTCACCAGTTTAGGGTAACTTCTGGTGATTTCATTTTTTGTATTTTTATATAAAATCTATAAATATTAGGATAGGACCCTCAAGAGAGATTTTAATTCTTTATTTCCCAAAGGGAATAAAATGTTTGGCTAATGAATCCATTAAACCTGTTAGGGACAACCATAAGAAAAGACTTGGGTTAGATTAAATATTTGCATACTCGGTAGTTTCCACTTGTTAACATATGCTAGATTATGCCCTTAAACAAATGACACTAAAAGGAGGGCCTAATTAGACCTAATGGGCAAAGGGAGACAAAAAAGACCTCCAACCACTAGTTCCCTGATTATTACTCGCAATCACTTGATTCTTACTATGAATAAAGTTGATTCCACCTCCATCTTGACCTGATTTCCCCATAACCCTCTCATTATGTGCAAATTGCTACTGATCCCTCCACTCCTACACCTTCCCTCGTAAGATATGAGCTTGAAAATATGATTCAATACTTGTAGCAAGTAGTTTCGAGAGCTCAGGACTTATTAGCAATGACTAGAGCTATTGAGGAGAAACTATCTCAATGTCTCTCCTCACACATTGATTTACAGCTTGACAACCCCTTGTGCTCATTCCCCATCTTGAAGAGTCCCAAACTAATAGTACACCTAATCATAGATTACATGATATTTGATTCTCCAAGTTGATCCTAATCATAGATTGCATCATATTTGACTCTCCAAGTTGATCGTAATCAAATATTTATCTTGACCAAACAATTGATTCTAATCAACAAGAGTTAGAATTAGCTGATGGTGAACCTATATTAGCTACTCAAGGACAACTTAATATAGGATTAAGAGGAGTCGTTCCACCATATTCATGACCTATGTCATCCTCCTCTTCTTCAATTCAAGATTCTTCTGACTAAGAAATATTTTGACATTCCTCATCAATTAAATCAAGAACATAATAGAAATCTCGAGGTGCACCATACACGAAAAAAACAACAAAATAATCCTACTACACTATGGCCTGATCAGGATGCAGTTGTTGTATTGGATCTCCAACACTCTTCCCAAAAATCCTGAAAACTTTCTACCAAGATTTGACCCTGATACTAAGAAATCTGCAGAATCTCACCATATTAAGAAATTCATGTTAGCTATTATGCTAAGGAATGTACAATACGAAGATGTTTTCTGCAAATTATTCCCCTATACCTTCAAGGGTAAAACCTTCACATGGTATTTTTCCCCAAAAGCCTCAAATTAAAACATCCTAGAACCAATTTGACACAACTTTTCATGAATCATTTCACGATGACAAAACTCCTAAAGTTCTAGTAATTTAATTATCCAATATGAAAATGGACAAAATAAAGGATCAAATATTTTAATATGAGGTTCCTCACTTTATAGAATAAGATTCCTACTAATTAAATTCCTATAGAAGACCTTGACATGTCTACTACGTCAAAGCATCACCTATCACCATTTCCATTTGGGTTAAAATAGCTTGAAATGAAACTCTTCAAGAAGCCTTTGATAAAGTCATTTATATTGAGAAAGTTGTGCTCAGTCTTAAGGATAATCCCGACATTGTAAGTTTTGAAGCCTCTTCTTCTTGAAAGAAACCTGAGCCACCACATAAACCACCTATGACCAAGAAATAACGAGCCCTATACCTTGAAAGCCTATGACACGTCCTTAATGGATTGTTCAGTGGAATTGTTGATCTTAAAATAATTTATGAAAAGGAACCTTTAACATAGGAAACTTTAAACATCCTTTCAAGAATTCATTCCAAAATTTCCAAAATAAACAAACTCTTCCTAGTGAAGGATTAGCTGAAGGATTGGGAAATATTCTCTAGCCTTTGATGTTTGGGACTAACTCATCCTTTGATGGAAAACTAATGAACGATATGAAACTAAAGGTAATGAGGAAACAAATTTGGATGATGATAAAAATTTTCCTGCTCCCACTATGTGCCATTTCAAAGGTCTAACTCATGACCTGTTTGACTATTATTGTCAAACTACATTTTTAAATCAGCATCGCTATAACACCTACAACAAAAATCTATGTAATGATCACCATCCATCTATCTGAAACAAAACTAAGAATTCAAAGAAATAGGCTGAAAAACCTAAAAAAAAATTCTATTGTATATTTGGAATGTGATCCAAAAGAGGATATTAAAAGGTTGGAAGCCAATATTTTTATATATGAGTTGCTAAGATTTCCTCCTATTTAGCAGAAAATTCAATACAATTTAGATGGGATTTCAAGTAAGAAGAAGGTTGCTCCTAATGAGGAAATGACCAATTTTGACAAACCTAGAATAATTCCAACATCTATCATGAAGCACTCCTCAGGTAATCCTCCCCCCAAAAAAAGTAAACCAAATGTTCCCACCTTTCAACAAACTTTTAAAATTTCTGATAGAAATGTGTATAATTGTATCATCTACTCTGGAGCTTCCTCTAATTTCATGGATCTCTTTGTTTGTAGTAAAATTAATGAACATATTAAACCATCTGAAATTTAAATTCTTTAGCTTGATCATGAGATGTTAAAGTTGTGGGAGAACTAATTGGTGTGCTCATCAAACTATCTTTTGATAACAGGATTCATTGGGCAATATATACTCTCATCATAGACACACCTAAACCGTATGATTTTCTTTTAAGCAAGTATTGGTCACAACACCTGAATAGTTACTATGTTACATATTAGTCCCATGTATGGCTACCTTGGAATGGTCAACCTCACAAAATAAGGATCAATAAGAAGTGTTATATGAAATGTATTGTTACTAACCTAGATGATCCAAATGAACCAATGTTAGTCCATGATTCTCTTTTGGGAAATTTAAGCATTAACACAATTTTTGGAAACTTTACTACTAAAATTTCTCCTTTTTTGAACTTAGAACAACAATGGGAATTTTCATCTTGAACCAAGTTAGTAGCATGAGATAATACTTTAGTTGATATTAGTGTTGTAAGAAATAACACAAAATCTAAATTGTGGTTCTTATGTTTTGATGGATCTAGATCCAAAAAAGGTGTTGGTAATGGTTGTCTATTGCTTGATCCCAAAGGAAATAAGATGCCTTTTTCATTTACATTAGATTTTGATTGTAAAAATAATATTGTAGAGTATGATGTTTTTATGAAAGAACTCAAAAAGGGCATTTATCTTGAGGTTAAGTTCTAAAATTTCCTCCTATATAACTGAAAATTCAACAGAATTTGGATAAAATTTTAGGTAAGAAAAAGGATGCTCCTAATGAGGAAATGACCAAGTTTGAGAAACCTACAATAGTTCCAATCTCTATCATGAAGAACTCCTCAGATAATCCTCTCCCATAAAAAAAGAAATCGAATGTTCCCCTCTTTTAGCTAACTTTTCAAATTTACAATAGAAATGTGTACAATTTTATGGTCTACTTTCGAGCTTCCTCTAATGTCATGTCTCTCTTTGTTTGTATTAAAATGAATGAAGATATTAATCCATCTGAAATTAAAATCCTTTAGCTTGATCTTAACAATGTCAAAGTTCTAGGAGAACTAATTGGTCTTCTCATTAGTATCTCTTTTGATCATAGGATTAATCGGGTAATGGATATTCTCATTTTAGACATACCTGAACCTTATGGTTTTGTTTTAAGCAAGGATAGGTCATAACAACTGAATGGTTACTCTATTACATATTGGTCCCATTTATGGCCACCTTGGAATGGTTAACCTAAAAAAATAAGGATTAATAAGGAGTGTTATGTGAAATGTACTGTAATTAACCTAAATGATCCTCATGAGCCAATCTTGGTGAATGATTCTCTTTTGGGAAATCTCATCATTAACACAATTTTTGGAAACTTTACTACTAAAATTTTTCCTTTTTCAAACTCATAACAACAATTGGAATTTTCATCTTGTACCAAGTTGGTAGCACCGGAAAATAATATAGTTGATGTTAATGTTGTAAGAAATAACACAAAAGATGAATTGTGGTTCTTATACTTTGATGGATCTAGATCCAAAGAAGGTGTTGGAAATGGTTGTTTGTTTCTTTATCCCAAAGGAAATAAGATGTTTATTGTGTGTAGATTAGAGTTTCATTGTGAAAATAATATTGCAGAGTATGAAGTTGTTATTCAAGGACTCAAAAAGGGCATTGATCTTGAGGTTAAATTGTTGGCTGTGTTTGGAAAATTTCAAATAATAGCTAAGAAGTGATGAGCCCCAATTTTGGTACAATTTGGGCTCATTTTGGCCTATTTTACTTGCTCAAACCATTCATCTTTATTTTCTTATGCATGCATTTCTTAGTTTATTCATGTTGTTTGTAGGAAGAAGGTTAGAAACTTTATCTACGTGACTAATGCATTATGATTCCAGGTTTTGGCATTAAAAAGGGAGCAAGAGACAACGAAAAAGGGGATAAGGAGACAATGAGGTGGCACTGTGCCTGATTGTGGAGAGATGTCCACAGTCTTGGGACATTCCTCGTGATTCCCACCGAGAACTCCGAGCTCCAATCCATCTCCCCTCCGAGCTCATGAAGCAGCCAGCTGTCCTACATGAACAGCAGTCACAAACTGTTCTACGAGAGCAGTAGTTATGACTGCCCTACAGGATCCGCAGTCAAACTCTAGTTGGACAGCCGAGCCCGTAAAATAAAGGGCACTCGGTGGCTCATCGTTTCTTTTGTATAAATTTGAAGGCCTTAGCCTTACATGGTTGTTGAAACTCCTGTATTATCATTGTAATTTCGGAGCACAGTTTGGTTTTGTTCCTTTTTGTAAGCCAATTCAGCATGACACCAGTTTTATGAATAAAGAAGGCATTTTGTGATCTATTTCTGTGTTTTCTTAGGAGACTATAGCTCTCAGGTTAGGGCCCAACCTGAGAGCCATAGATCCCCTCTGTTGTAGTGTTGTTTCCATTTTATTTCCAGCACTTTAAGTTTCATTTACACATGCAATTCGAATGACAGTTTGATTTTCTTATGAGTAAGATAGATTTTGCTTATGGTATAATTGATTCCACTTGCTTAGCGTAGTAGAGGATATATAACATCCATTGGAGCTCCAGCAAAAACGGTTGTTAAGGCTCACTGCCATCTCTCTTGAAGATTGGGGTGCAGTCCATAACTAGCCACCAAAAACACGCATTACTTACTTGATGATTGCTACAATACAGTCTTGCTCTTGATTAGATGCTTCCTTGTCAGTCACACCTGCACAAACACTTTCATCACAGCCTCATACACATTTCTCCTCGCGTTTTTGATTGTTGTTCATTGAATTCTCAGTATAAGTAATTCAGGTTGATGTATTTTTGGTTTGGTGACATTCACAATCATTTGTTTCATTTACACTCCTCTCTCTCTCGGTCCATAACCATTACCCCCATCTTGATCATGCATGCAACCACATCCCCTCGACCCTCACTTCGTTCGGTCCTCTCCTAAAGTCTCTCATTCCTCACGTAGCTTCATTCCTTGACCTTTCATCGACATCACTTCAACATACTCCCTGCACCCGTTTCCCATCTCATCCTTCCACTTCTGAGCCATCACCAGCCTGATCCCTACCTTACATATCTCTTATTATCATTCCATCACTCCTCCATCACTTCAATCCTTCACGGTAGATCATCCTGTAGCAGTTTGGAGACATCCTGTAGGAGGTCATTCACGCGGTTGTCGAGCTTCTGAACGTGGAAAACCTCTGTGGATGGATGCCAAGGGTCCATAGGGACCTCACCTAGCCTCCCCAACCTGTCCCACGCTTTCCTTCCTTCTCCATCCAATCTGCACAACCAAACCCTAATAAGCACAAAATCACAATCATTTCACCTACTTAATGAAAATACAAAAACATGTCTTTGATGATGTAAGCAGTTTAGACCCATGCATTTTCACTTATTAGAGATAGTAGCAGCATTAGTAGAAGTTTCCTTCACGTCATTTGCATTATAGAGGCTAGACTAGTTAAATTAGGGTTTCCTAGGTTTACATGCTTTGATTTACTTTTAGTTCATTTTTGTCAAGTAGACTAGTCTTCTTTGAGCTAGCTTTCATCCATCATTAATAGAGCTTCTTCTGTGAGCCATAGAAGTTGGCTTGAGCCCTAGCGGACTTGTGCCAGCTGACCAAGTGACAGTTGAGACAAGAGCTAGTACTTGTGCATATAGCACCGTCGCTTCCAAGTTTGTACGAACAACCGGGTTGATAAAATGAGAGACATGAAGCCCCAGGAGTTGTAGCATTATTGCCACAATACTGGAGCTCACCAAGAAGGTACAACATTCAATTCATTATGTTTATGCTAATTTAAGGAATTATAAGACTAAGGTGTGTAATTTATTATGTAAATTTGGAGATTTCAATATTGTTGGGTGTGTTATATTCTTTCCACGACTAATCCCACACAGTAGTGGTGTCAGAAGGGGGTGCAACCCCCCCATGGTAGGGTTTTATGGGGGTTGTAAATCCGATGTACGGGGTTTTGGGCAGCACCATGGGATTTTTTTTTTTGGACCCTATATTGGGTGGGTAAAACTACCTAGTTTGTTGTGCATGGGTTTCACACATGGTTTTGGGCATGATGGTTTTTTTCCCATGGTATTTTGTATATTTTATCAAGGGAACTATGATTATGTTCTAATCCATGATTAATGGATTGGTTTTTATGAATGCTTCAATATGTATATATACGAATTGTAACATTGACAGGAACATAATGAAAAATCAATCTGGTAGTCCTAGCTTTGGTATCTAGGAGAAAATCTATATGTATATTTGTTTTATGTTTTATGTTCTCACCATTTTTTATTTTTTATTCTAAGAATTCATATGTAGGTAATTTTTGTACAGGGTTAAAACTTACAATTGGTATCAGATTTTTTTGGGCTTCAAGGGGACGCATTTGTTGCTGAGGGTTTTTGTTCAAGCCTATGGTACACCCTGTTTAGTGGGAGATTTCTGGGATTGATTCTTGCTGTGAAAGAAGATGGCGAGAAGTGGAAAGATAGAGATCAAGAAATTTAATGGTCAGAGTTTTGAGTTGTGCAAAACTGAAGATGGAGGATCTATTGGTGGATAAAGATCAGTGGATCGTGGTAGATCAGAGTACTAAACCAACGACAATGCCAATAGTAGACTGAGCAAAGTTGGATCGAAAAGAAAAGAGCACAATGCAGTTGTGTATCTCTGGTTTAGTATTGTTGAATGTATTAAGGGATGTTACGATGAAGGATTTATGGGTCAATTTAGGGACTTTGTACCAATCTAAAGCTCTGGTGAACAAATTGTTCTTGCGAAAAAAGTTGTACAACCTGAGGATGTAGAACGGAGACTCGGGGACAAAGGATTTGAACACCTTTAATATTGTGCTAAGCCAGTTATTATCTATTGATATAAAAATTAGAGATGAAGATAAGTGCATCAGATTGTTGTGTTCTCTACCAAATTCATTAGATAGTCTGGTTGTTGCAAAAGGTAGAAATACAACTACCTTGAAGTTTGATGAAATAGTCTCATCCTTGCTGTCAGAAGAGATGAGATAGAAAAATATGGAGAGAATAATGGATATTCTTTCTCTGTACAAGGACGGTCTCAGAACAAAACCAAAATAAAGTCTTCGAGTGGGAGATTTAAATCTAGAAGGAGATCTTAATCTCCAATAAAACCTATAAAGTTATGCTCGAAATGTTGAAAGGAAGGGAGTTGCAAAAAGGAATGTAGATATAAATATCTCGAGAAAGGAAAGGGATCTGATGATGCTCCTTTTGAAGAGGTGAAAACCACCTCAGATGAATGTGGGGATGTGCACATGGCTTATTCTTCAAGTACACATGTAGACCATGAGGTATGGTTGATTGACTTAGGTGCATCCTTTCACTTCACTCCCAGCAGGGGGTGGTTCTACGAGTATGAGAAATATGATGGTGGTGATGTCTTCATAGGGGATGATAGGAATGATAGAATCATTGAATGTGGAAAAACCAAGTTGAATTTGCAGAGTGGAAGGATTAGAACAATTCTAGGTGTTCTGCATATTCCTGCATTGGTCAGAAATATACTTTATGTAAGTAAGATGGATGACACAAGTGTAAAACTAGTTTTCAAGAAATATACTTGTAGTATGGTTCGGGGAGCACCAGTATTGATGCAGAGATTTCAAATTGGAACTCTATACAAGCTTCTGTGTAGTATTTTCATTGATGGGTTCAATAGTTCCATGGTTCCTAAAAGTGGGGCAGAAAATCTAGTGGTCTCTGGAAAAAATACCATGTTATGGAATCAAAGGCTTGGACATATTGGAGAGAAGGGCCTTCAAATACTTCATGGTAATGATATGGTAGAAGGTATGTCTAACTTCTCTCTAGATTTTTATTTATGTGAACATTTTATATATGGGAAATAGAATCGAGTGAGTTTCCCCTCTAGTGCTAAGAGGGCGAAAGGGATATTAGAGCTTGTGCACAATCATGTGTTTGGACCTGTGTCAGTTCCATCACTAGGTAAGTCTGTGTACTATTGATCCTTTATATAACTTCTGAAGGAATACATGGATATGTTTCCTTAGAAATAAATTTGAAGTCTTTAACATGTTTAAATAATTTAAGGCTCTAGTGGAAAACCAAACAAAGAAGAAGATACAGGTGTTGAGGATAGACAATGGTGGAGAGTTTTGTAAGAAGAAATTTGAAGTTCTGCAACAAGAAATTTGAAGAGTTATGTAAGAAATCTGGTATAACATAGAAGAACACTACTCCATATGTACATGAGAAAAACAAAGTTTCAGAAACAATGAACAAGATATTGATGGAAAAGCCAAGAAGCATGCTTAGTCATGTTAGGTTAGGACAAGAATTTTGGGCAGAGGTGTTGGAGACTGTTTGTTACTTGGTTAATAGATCACCATCATCAAAGTTGGAGGATAAGTCCCCACATGAGGTATGGACTCATAAAAGCCCTCTTTTTCACATCTGAGGGTATTTGGTTATGATGAATATGTACATGTTCCAAAGGAGAAAATGACCAAGTTGGATAGTAAATATGAAAGATGCATCTTTATTAGTTATAAGGATTTCTTAAGGGGTTATAAGATTTGGAACCTAGAAACAAGGAAGGTTATGTACAACCGAGATGTGGTGTTTAGAGAGGTGAAATATGTTATTAAACATGAATTCCTACCAAAGGAGCATGAGAAGATAGAGTTTGAGATAAAGGAGGAAGAATCAGACTCCACAACAGAACATGAATCAGAAGATGAAGAGCCAAAATCTCCAACTATGAGAAGACCAGTTCGAGAAAGAGGGCATCCAGAAAGGTATAGTCCACCTGCTTTGAGTTCAAAATTTTCTTTATTTATTACTGATAATGATCCCAAAACTTTTAGGAAGTTATTATATTCAAAGGATGGAAAACTCTAGAAAGAGACAATGGTTGAGGAAATCACATGTTTGAACAAAAATGAGTCTTGGGATTTGGTGTAGTTATAGGCTGGAAGGAACTACATTGGAAGCAAATGCGTGTTTAAGAAGAAGATGAATGCATAAGGCAAGGTGAAGAAATAAAAAGATCGATATGTAGTAAAAGGTTATTTCCATGTGTCAGGAATTGATTTTTGTGATATTTTTTCTCATGTTTCCAATGTAGCTTCTATTAGATTACTTTTATCTATTATTGCTACTTTTGAATTTGAGTTAGGATATGGATGTGAAGATAACATTTCTGCACGGGGGATCTGGAAGAAGAGATCTACATGAAGCAACCTAGACACTTTACGGTGAAGGGAAAGAAAGAACTGATATGTAGGTTAGAAAAGTATTTGTATGGGTTAAAACAGTCACCAATGATGTGGTATCTGAAATTTGTTACATTTATATTGGGACTTGGATTCACTAGAATAAATGTGGATCACTATGTGCATTTTAAATTAATTGGTGACTATTTTATTTATCTAGTCTCGTATGTGGACGATACGTTGCAGATTGGAAATGACAAAAAAATTATCCAAAATTTGAAGACCCAATTGGTCTCCAAACTTGACATGAAGGATCTTAGTGCTGCAAACTATATTTTAGCTATGGACATAAAACGTGTACATGCATTTGTATGTGTCAATCTATATATATCTTCACCACCACCATTCACGAACGTTTACATCCTCACACATAAGAGGATGAGTATATGAATTTTTGTGTCCGTGATGGTAAGTGATGCGGAGAGCAAGGATATAAATGCACATGAATTATACATCCACACTCTCATCCCTACCCTGAAAAGATAAATACGAGTAAAGTTATAAGATATGAATGCATATATATACACTTTGCATATAAACACATTCATATAATCGTTTATCTCTTGAGAATATAAATATGTATGTACAATAAAAATAAGATTTATAAAAATACATAATAATAATATTAATCTCTAATCTATTTTAGTATGTGACTTAAATTAAAATAAACATTATAGATATTTTTTTTATAATTATTAAATATGAAATCGAAAATTAATATTTAACTTACAGTTCTCTTAATTATATTTATAAATAAGAAAACGTATAGTCAACATTTTGCGGGATATTACTTTATTTGAGCAATACAAGTAAAGTGCTCATATCACTCCAGATATCTAAAATAGTGATTTATATAACTAATATTTATGTCATATAAAATTTAAGAAAAGAAATCAAATTACAACCCTGCATTTTGATTAATTTCTTGTTAAACCATTACATCACTTCTTATGTCTCCGAAAAACGAATTATACAATCGATATCTACGTTGTATAGAATGTAATGGCGTAATAGAAAATGTAGTGATATTTTATTTTAATTTATTTGGTTGTTTGGCCGTTATTACGAAGATTCTGTTATTTTTATTTGTGCATTAGTTTTATGTATTATATTCGATTAAGATTAAGTTAAAAATATATCGAATAACTTACTTAAAAAAAATGTATTAAAATTTTATTAAGTTATGCGAAATATTACATAAAAC